>LR812537.1:22977026-23122026 GCA_903798195.1 Danio kyathit | reverse complement strand
TTTGGTTTGAGGTCGATTCACACTCTCATCACAAACTAACTTCTTCAGAGCTCAATTGAAAGCATACAAAGAGCACCTCTTCAAGCAGGTCTCAGTACGCTTGTTTGTGGACCACTTTTGGTGCGTACCTGAGTATGATTTCCACTTTCACACCTGGCCAAACAAACTGCACAAAAAGGTGCATGAACTCTGGTACTTTTTAACTGAACTAAATAAGTGTGAAAGCAAAACACCCATAATCATTAGCTTAAAAAAATTACAAAGTTACTACTACCAAATGGAAATACAAAGATTCATACATAGACGCATGTGTGCTGGACTCACGTTTTGGCTGTTACATCCACATATTGTCCTGGACGGAAGTGTGCTGCGTAAAGAGGAGTGCCTAGACAAAAAATAAACAAAACAAATGTCAAAGCAGAAAAAAAAATACACATTGAAAAAATAAAAAATAAAAAAGAAATAAAATCAACAATAATAATAAATTAATACACAGGGGAAAATAAACAAAAACAATACACACAAAAGTTATAAATAATTCAAGGAGTGTTGTTTTTGCTTCATAAGTCAACTCGTTAAGTAATTTTTGGTGAAATATGTAATACAAAATATAATACAATCACCACCCCTCATACGGGGAGGACAGGAGGTTCCGATTTGTGGTATTATGATCAAATCTGGACGACAAATAAAGACTACCATACAGATAAGTGTGTGAAAATGGCATTTTAACATCTGTTCTTTTTTTGACAGTTTTCACAAAACATGGAGCTTTAGCTGATGATCTAGTCATGATGATCAGACCCTCCCTAGAGTATGCAAATGTATTGCTATTGGCTTGCTCAAAGAAGCAAGCAGTCAGACTGGAGAATGAGCAGAAGAGAGTAAAACAAATAATTCACATATTTACTAACATACAACTACTGGCTTTACAACTACAGAGGGAGCAAATTACTATTAAATGAATACAAGAAATGGCACAGAGTGATCATCTTCTTCATGATCTACTTCATCCAACAAGATAAAAACTGGCTGGTTCCTCAGGATGCAAAGAAATCGGACACTATACAAAACAAAAACAAATCGAATATGCTTGTTTCACCTTTGAGAATTAGACTGTTTAATGAAGCAACGGGGATGCTAAGAAGCTTTCAACAAATAGGATTTGCAAATTGCTTGATCTTGGAATGCAGGTTATGTATGAATGGCTTGATGTAGATATATCATCACCTTAGAATTATAAGGTTCTATCTGCGTTCTGAATGATTTTGAGATATTGAGCTTCAAAGTTTTTGTATTCCATTGCAAACAGTATGTAACATTTGTTTTTTTAAATAAAAAGTCTTAAAATGTAAACAACTTATAAAAAAACATCCTATAATGTAAATAAGTTGTCATTTAATAAGAATATGTCAATAACTCAATTTTGACAAAAATGTCAGATAGAACATTTTAATTCTAAGGTGACGATATGTTTTTGTATGTTTGTTGGTGCAACTTTTGCTTAATTCATTTATTTAGCTTTTTTCTTTGGCATTTTGTATTGACATATTGATGTAATTTCTGCAATAATTCAGTCCATACCCACATATCCACTGCGCATATACATAATTATTTTGCTTTATTTAACAAATAATACACTGTCAGCCTCTCCTACCCAGAAAAGACTGGATGGTGTGTAATACGGTTCCAAGGCATTTACGACATGAAAGGAATGCGCTCGAAAATGGACAGAAACACTGTTAAGCTTCTATTCACTTCTTGCTTAAGACTGATGTTTTTAATATAAACCTTTATTCTCTCTTTATGTGTACTTAGGTGTTTTGCAACAAGTCTCTTGCTCATGTATTAATATTATGGTTTTAATCCTCCTGCAATCAATGTTTAACGCTACCACAGCTAAACAAGATTTTAGAGTTTATAGTGGATGTCTCTGCAAAGCTAATTTGGTGTACTGAACAATTGTTTACGTTTTATGTTAAACACTATCAGCAGCCATCCAGATTGCATATGCAAATCATGAAGCTTTCCAAAAAAGGCCCATAAAACTTCCTATAGGAAAATACCTTTCTCATTGGTCAACTCAGCTCCTGACGGTGTTACAAGACCACCCTTATAAAAGCTGGTGACTAAGGCCTGCCCCCAGACCAAAACAGTTAACCGCACAGCCCAGGCATTCCCATCTCTGATACCTTTCTTTCTTTTTCGTCAAGAGTCTAGTTAAGTTTAGTGTGCCACAAAACCAGAAGTCAACACGACTAGTCCTTTTTCCGCCTCAAACTTGATACGACAGACTCCACCCCACTCCAAGCCTCACAGGACAAAGAGCCGACCACCAGCTAACCATGTGGCAACATTGGCTCAAAAGATCACATTACAAAAGGAACGCAAGTAACACCTCCAGATTACCACTGAACTGGTATAGACTAATGCCGAGTTCAGACTGCATGATTTTCAAAGTAATCGTGTCACAGATGTTTTCACACTGCATGACTATCTAGGCTAGCATTCCGTCGGTTCTTTGTTTACACTGCAAGATGTATCAGTGACAGGGTGGTTCACACTGCATGACTTTAAAATAGGAAGAATCGCCGACAACTTTGTAAAAACTACGTTTCACAACCAAAAACACGTGAGAAGACATGAAAACAACGCAAGGACACGTAATATATATCTTGTGTATGTACATATTTTGCTCACCTGGCTTTGAAGGGAGCAATTTCTCTTAAACTTTTTTTATTTTTCGACCCGGTTGTGCATATTGCTCAGATGACACGTCAAACAGACACGGTGCTCCTGCCAAATTTCCAGGAGTTTTTCCACAATTTCTTGGGTCCAAATAAACAGAAAAGGAGTGCTTTTAACTTCTCCCCCAACCTCCCGCTGGCCTGCAGGTACCCAGTAGTGAATGCTGCCCTCTTATTGGCTGTAGGTGATCGTTGATGTTATTTTCAATCAGAGCACATTTCACACAGCATGATTTGACTCATCGGCGATTCTCTCAGATTGCGTCTTTGATAGTTCATACTGTGTGATTGTCACTCACATGAACGAGCACCGATTTGCCTATGATTTCAGGCATTTGTTGCTGATTTCTCAAAACATTGCAGAGTCAAAAACGAGGCTAAAATCATGCAGTCTGAACTCGGCATAAATGTAACCCTAAAGAAACCATAGAAGGGTTTACTCAAATTCACAATTAAAACTAAATACATCTTAATCAGTTACATGCCAATACACAAAGTTAAAGTCAAAATTATTAGCCTCTAACCTCCTAGAGCTTGAGTGTCCGCATACAAGGACATCACATTTTAGCTCTTAAGTGGCTATTTAAAATACTTTGAATACTTTGAATACTCTGAAAATTTACAGACATACAGTGTCATCCTGTTACTGTTTTGCAGCATATGAAATGTCATAAACCCTATTTTTAACTGTCCAAAATGGGAAAAAATGTTGTTTTTACTCTATAATAGTCAAAGCAAGTTCAAAAAATTTCTATGTTATATATGCATTAAAAACATTCAGGAAAAAGTGTTTTATGTCAATTGGGACCACGAGTCCACATATATGGACATCATTTTTCTCTAAAAGTAGATCATATCAAGAGATGATACTTAGATTTTTATTCTAATTAGGTTCAAATAAGCCCAAATAGAAAAGAGAAATAAAAATAAAATTAAATTAAAAAATCCTTGGTCCTTAAGAGGCTTATTTTTTTGATGATTTTTTTCCAAATGATGCTTAACAGAGCAAGGAATTTTTCACAGTATTTCATATAATATTTTTTCTTCTGGAGTTTGCTTTATTTTGGCTAGAATACACACACACACACTGACAGGTGAGGATACCTGGTTTGATGATAGCGTTGTCTGTAACACAAAAGGTGGTGAGTTTCTGTTTGGGTGGAATTCCTGCATTCTGGAAAATCTCCAAATATCCCTCTGGCCTCTGATTAAAAAAACATAGATTGACCGAGTTACTTCAAGAGGTTTACCAACTTGTCTTTAAAAAAGATAGAAAGAGGGAAGAAAAAGAGAATACATTAAACCCAAACTGCTCTGCTGTGTTTTGGGAGTTGATTGACTGACTGAAGCCTCAGACTGAAGGTCAGGACAATTGACAATTACACTTCAAGCAGCACTTTGTGGCAGCTGTCAAATATAGACAGATGACACGCAGACACACACACTAGCTTACTGCTAAAAATGGGGGGAAATGACAAAAGTTCTTTCTTTATTGCAAACTCTACTGAACAGTTGAAGCAGTTCAAAAAATCCGTCAGAATCTGTCCATCACTGTTAGTCTTTCTTACCTAGCACCAACAGTTCCACCATTACAGAAAGTCAAGTGAGGAGTTCCAGAAGAATACACTTGGAAAAGCTGTACAGGAGACAAGTTGTCTAGGTTTCACATATTCATTTTCCAAACCGTGCACATACACACAAAAAGGTCACCTCTACATCTACTGAGAGCCCACTAATTTTTTTCCAGGTCTTATTATAATCCCTCTCCTCCACAGAAGCAGAACAGCTCTAGTCTATTATCCTGTTCCACCTCAGAGAGGTCAAGGATTGGCAGAAAGGTGAAGAGACAGAGGTTCGTTAGGAGCATGTGGACAAGAGCAGTCTTACTGAAAAACGTTCAAGACATGTCTTACGTGAAACGGAGAGACATTTTTTCCACCAACGACCAGAGCTGATGTACGCCCATTATAATCTTCCTTGGACAGATGTTTGACTACATGACAGTCCTTCACCTGAAAGACAGATTTGGGTGTGTTAAATTCAACTTCCATCTGGATATACAGTTTCCCAGTTGCTTACATACACAACATAACTCTACAAGGGCTGATTCTGGAGATATAATAGATCTTTAATCATCCTTTTTATTCCAAAGTAGAGGATACAGACTAAATGAACTGTATTAATGCTCCCATTCAGTATATTTGAAGAAGTTTTCTGTTCTTAACTATAATATTACTAATAATTACTTTACAACATAACAGTTAATGTTCAAAAAATAATAAACTCACAAACAAATTGTCCACTGTTAGCTGAAGTCAAAATTTATTAAATAATATTAAATTCCATGATAACAGATGTAGTTTACTAAGTTTAATTCATTTATAAAATGTTATTATGTGACACATGATGTGATTTAACCACCAACTAAGTAAATTTAAAAGATGTGTAAATAAATGAACAGACTCTTTATTAATTTTACTGTTAATTAAATCAATTTTATAAATGTTAGACAGCATAGTTTAATAAAATTTATGAGATTATAATGTTGAGATTTTGAACAAAAATCCAAAAAAACGCAACTTTAAAAAAGGTTTTAGGCATGTTCTGAAGCATAGTGAAACATTTATTGAGATACTTGAAAAAAGAGCACTAATCAAAATTAAAGATCACTTTTACTTTTAAATTTTACATCTGAGATGTATTTGAATCTGAGACAAATATAAATCCGATCTCTTAAACCACTTCAAGAGGTGGTCTGGGATGCATTCCAGATAAAACTATACAGGTATACATCCACCTGGTTGTTCAAAGCACAAATGTATTTCACTCCTCCCAAAATAAAAATAAAAAAACATGGAAACTATATGACTGTCAGATATACAAGCGTAATTATAAGTATAAGTAAAGAAAGGCCAAAGACGACAGTTTGTGATGATTTTCTCTCTTTTTTTTATTGCATTTTATTTTATTTTTAACTGTGAAATTCAAAAATTCTGCATTAAATTCAGCATTAAAGGGGTGGTCCACTACAATATCATATTTTAAACTTTAGTCTATGTGTAATGTAGCTGTATGAACATAAACAACATCTCTGAATGTAATACACTCAAAAATCAATGCAAAGAGAGACAATGGCTTTACAGAGTTAGCTTAGCAAAGCCTGCAGCGAATGAAGTTTGGGGACCACAAAAAAATACATCAGGGCTAGTGAGATCACAAGGGCTTCCGGTTACGTGCTTTCACCACACGCACACATCCTGTGCAGCGAAGGGGCGTGGCCAGAGGCGCTAAAATTGCATCCAAACGCTGCTATTTTCATAACACTGTCCTGTTTCTGTATTTGGGCTTCCAAAGGACATGACACAAAGAGAGAAGTGCTTACAATTTAATTTTAAATATGTTCCAGAGAATTATAAAAATATATAGCTAACATTTGACAAAGGAGAGCTTCCAGAGTCTAAAAATATGGCTTTTAATTTGTTTACAAAGGCACGTTGTTTTGTTTTTGGGAGAGCATGTTACACAAGTTAATTAAAACCCTTTAAAGTTCTTGCCTTGTGCGATTATAAAGATGTTTTACAGCCTCACTATATAAAATTATTTGAATGCCAAGTAAGATAGATAGCTTACCTTTCTGTAAATAATTATATTAAATAAAACACAGTGTATCTGATGCTTTCGTCAACAAAACCTAGTTAAATGTGCAGTTATTGGATTTGAAAATCTCTTTCAGTTATTGATGTTAATCTAGCACTTAAAGGTAATTTCTTCAATTATCTGGCAGCCTAGTTTTTATTGGTGTGGTAAGCTTCTAAAGTGACGGTAACCCTCTGGATGCAGGTTGTTCCAAAGGATGGCCAGAGGAATGACCCTTTCTAAAACATTGACCCAAATTCTAAAACATAGTAATTGTAAATAATAATCTTTACAATCTCAATAACTGATTTAAGTCCCCCAAAAAGGCTGGACGTCCACGAAAGAAAAAAGTATAAGTGACAAATTCAGACACTCTCAATGGGTAATCAGTAGCACTACAGCTGAAATTGGATACCAGTTCAGTGCTTAACAGACTAAGTATCTTTATATCAGCATACAGAATCTCTACATTAAGTGAATTTGGATTGAAAGCATCTGTGGTGATTAAACTTCTTACACTGTAAAACAAAGTTGACCAAACTTAAAATTGTAAGGCAACTGGCTGCAGAACTTTTTTACTTGATGCAACTTAAATTAAGCCAAGTGCAGTACTTGGGTTAAAAATTAAGTCAACTCAATAAAGTTGTGCAGCAAGTTTTTTTTTACAGTCTATGAGCAGAGATAATCACAAGGCAGACAAAGAAAAAAAGATTGAAACTTTTTTTCTGCTCTTTTTTGTTTTTTACTTCTTTTTTTCCATTTGTATGTAATCCCATGTAATTTGTGCACCCCTTGTTTAATATAATAAAAAGTCAGGCTAAAATTTCCTTAGCAACAGGATGTGTGGACAAACATAGTGGTCCAAAAAACATTATTTTTGTGATAAAACAGGTTTCAGGTATTGTACCCAATGAGAAACATTATGTTCCCCATCAAATTAGGGAAATACTGAACTCAAAAATAACTCAAAGTGTGTAAAAAATATATATAAATCTGTGAAAGGTGGAGAAGGACGTGTCGTGTCAGGAATGTTTTCTACAGCTGGAGTTGTGTCTGTTATACAGCTACATGGAAGAGTGAAAGAAAATGTAAATCAGATGATCATTTGGCAATATTTGTTCTCTCTGTTCATTGTCCAGTCAGCCAGCAATTTTCATGCAGGAAAATGAGCCACCATCACATAGCAAAATAGGCCAAACAGTTCCTTCAAGCTTAAAACATTAAAATAATGAAGTGACCAGCCTAGACTTCTGACCTAAACCTGATTGAAAACCTCAGGAAAATCCTTGGGGACAAAATTATTGAAAAGAAACCTACTACAGTCACTTTGGAAGAGACTGGAAAAGTGAATAAAGATCACATCAGTGCAGTTTGTGAGAAGTCTATAAAAGCATGGGACAGAGTACATCCTACACTTTTTTTTGACTTCTGTAAAGTTCAGAAACGTTAGTTTTAATCTTTAAAAAAAAAAAAAAAAAATCACTACAGTTCTCTAATTTTGGTCAATGTGCTTCCCACAAAAAATACTTTTTGTTTAACTGACTTTAGTTGTTTAGTAAGAAAAAGGTTCTACTAGCATGGTATAGCAAAAGTTTCCTCCTCACCAAGTTCTCATCCTTGTTTCATTTTAAACCTTTATGCATTACAAATGCATTACAATTGTGAAAAAAATTCATTTATCAAAGATCCAATTTTGATTTCCACTGAATAGAGATATATAATTAATCGCAATAATATACATTAGTCAACATCTGAAGTGATTCAAAAAAGTTCATCAAAACTGTCCTGAGAGTATAATGTGTATCGTTTAATACACATTCTGCTTTTAAGACAACTTTGATGAAAGGATTAGATCCACTTCAAATGTTGACAATTAGAATTGAATTTCAATGGCATTTCAAGCCTCGTGTCCTTTACATAGCAAATAAAGACTACTTGCACATTTTTTATTACCTGCAGCATTGTAACAACGTGTCTCTCTCCAGATTTGCTCCACACAGGCATCATTCCAAGTTTAATGGCCACGAGACCAACTCTCCGACTCCCTGAGAATATGCAGGTTACAATTCAATGGGATCATATAAATCATGAGTCTCAAACTCGATTCCTGGAGGGCCACAGCTCTGCACAGTTTTGTTCCAAACCTAATCAAAACATAACTGATTCAACTAATCAAGGTGTTCAAGACTACTAGAGACTACTAAGCAAGTGTGAGTTGCAAGTGGTTAGAGCTAAACTTTCAGGAATTGAGTTTGAGATCATTGATATAAACTAAAGCTTAAAGTAAGGAATTACACAAAAGCCACACATTTATGAAGACAAGCAGCAGGTGTTCTGGAAGAGTGACCCACCTTCCACCCACTCATGCCTGGGCCAGGGCTCATCCTTAAGGGGGTTGAGTCTGTCCTTGGTCATTTGATCGTATTCCTCTGCAGTCAACCTCTTCAGAAAGGAAGCATTATCCTCCGTCAGGTGCTCATCCCACCATGTGTTCGACCGATGCGTCCTCACACACTGAATGACAGGAGCTCCGCTGAGTGACAAAAAAAAACAATAGTATGATACAAACTATTATGCACTAATATATATATATATATATATATATATATATATATATATATATATATATATATATATATATATATATATATATATATATATATATACAGGGAGTGCAGAATTATTAGGCAAATGAGTATTTTGACCACATCATTCTCTTTATGCATGTTGTCTTACTCCAAGCTGTATAGGCTCGAAAGCCTACTACCAATTAAGCATATTAAGTGATGTGCATCTCTGTAATGAAAAGGGGTGTGGTCTAATGACATCAACACCCTATATCAGGTGTGCATAATTATTAGGCAACTTCTTTTCCTTTGGCAAAACGGGTCAAAAGAAGGACTTGACAGGCTCCGAAAAGTCAAAAATAGTGAGATATCTTGCAGAGGGATGCAGCACTCTTAAAATTGCCACGCTTCTGAAGCGTGATTATCGAACAATCAAGCGTTTCATTCAAAATAGTCAACAGGGTCGCAAGAAGCGTGTGGAAAAACCAAGGCGCAAAATAACTGCCCATGAACTGAGAAAAGTCAAGCGTGCAGCTGCCAAGATGCCACCAGTTTTGCCATATTTCAGAGCTGCAACATCACTGGAGTGCCCAAAAGCACAAGGTGTGCAATACTCAGAGACATGGCCAAGGTAAGAAAGGCTGAAAAACGACCACCACTGAACAAGAAACACAAGCTGAAACGTTAAGACTGGGCCAAGAAATATCTCAAGACTGATTTTTCTAAGGTTTTATGGACTGATGAAATGAGAGTGAGTCTTGATGGGCCCGTGGCTGGATCGGTAAAAGGCAGAGAGCTCCAGTCCGACTCAGACGCCAGCAAGGTGGAGGTGGAGTACTGGTTTGGGCTGGTATCATCAAAGATGAGCTTGTGGGGCCTTTTCAGGTTGAGGATGGAGTCAAGCTCAACTCCCAGTCCTACTGCCAGTTTCTGGAAAACACCTTCTTCAAGCAGTGGTACAAAAAGTCTGCATCCTTCAAGAAAAACATGATTTTCATGCAGGACAATGCTCCATCACACGCGTCCAAGTACTCCACAGCGTGGCTGGCAAGAAAGGGTGTAAAAGAAGAAAAACTAATGACATGGCCTCCTTGTTCACCTGAACTGAACCCCATAGAGATCCTGTGGTCCATCATCAAATGTGAGATTTACAAGGAGGGAAAACAGTACACCTCTCTGAACAGTGTCTGGGAGGCTGTGGTTGCTGCTACACGCAATGTTGATGGTGAACAGATCAAAACACTGACAGAATCCATGGATGGCAGGCTTTTGAGTGTCCTTGCAAAGAAAGGTGGCTATATTGGTCACTGATTTGTTTTTGTTCTGTTTTTGAATGTCAGAAATGTATATTTGTGAATGTTGAGATGTTATATTGGTTTCACTGGTGAAAATAAATAATTGAAATGGGTATATATTTATTTTTGTTAAGTTGCCTAATAATTCTGCACAGTAATAGTCACCTGCACACACAGATATCCTCCTAAAATAGCTAAAACTAAAAACAAACTAAAAACTACTTCCAAAAATATTCAGCTTTGATATTAATGAGTTTTTTGGGTTCATTGAAAACATGGTTGTTGTTCAATAATAAAAATTAATCCTCAAAAATACAACTATACACACACACACATTCTCCGGCCACTATTAAGTACACCTTACTAGTACCTGGTTAGACCCCCTTTTGTCTTCAGAATAGGGATGCAACGATTAACCGGTTTCACTATTAACCGCGCTTTAATTCGTCACGGTTAATTAATCGTAAAGGCTTCTCAACACCGCGTTTTTGCACAGAACAAAACTGCAGCAACTAAACAAAGTTATGCCAGCTGTGCGTTAGTTTGTACACCGAGACTAATAACCACGCACACTGGATTAACTATGACTGAGGCTATTAACTAAGGCAAGCTTGTGCAAGTTAATTATTTCCAAAGGAGGGACGCGCACGCGATGCAATGCGCTCACGCTTTTCAGCCGCACTAGTTGAGATGGTGGCGTTTGTGACCGCGGGAACTGCAAACGGCTGAAGTTTGAGGAAGAAGCAATGAAAAGTACACAAGTTTGCAAAACCACTTAAAGTTAGAATTATTGGCGCTGATGAGAGGATCATGCGGTGAATGTTGATCCACCAGCCGAGATCAATCCAGTGATTTCAGAGAGAGTGCTGAAAGACTCGGAGTGGATCAGCTGTTTAATGGCCCGAATCTCGATGCGTTGGATTCTCTGCGTGTTCAGCACAAATGGACGCTAAATGTACAATCTAACAGTGTATAGATCTCTTTGCCAAAGAAGCTCGACTTTACTAAGTTTAAACTGAAACTTTGGCTCATGACAAAGAATACTGTGCAGGTGTTCATCGCGAGAATCCTGCTCTGTGCCGGTCATATATTGGGTCGGCTGACTCGCCTGCTTTTCCACAAACACAGAAAACTGAAAATCAGCGCATAATGAGACTGAGCATTTAAAATGACACAAACCAAAACCTTTAAAGAGTGGTAGAAGTGAGACTTCTTTCTTTCTTTTGTCCGATCTTTCTGGTTATTATATTGACATGTGTATAAAAACAATAGTGCAAAATGCATATTTCTTACTGCAATGCTTCATTTTTGTTTGATGCAAACCATACATTTTTTTTCTCATAAAGTAACGTTAGGACTTTTTATAGCAGATAACTCACATTCAAGCACATTCAGGACAGCATGATAATGTAATTCATTGTTAGTATTATTGTCATCATCGACATCATTAATATTTTATAATTATTAGACATTTATTTTGGAATTATTGCACAAATATTAATAAGTCATAACAGAATTAGATAGTTGTTTCTGGTTTTTGTTAGTCCTGATTGATGCTGTTTTCAATTGCAATAAATCTGTTAATATACAATTTGCAGTGGTGCTCATTAATTTTTGGTGGGTGCTCCCAATTTTTTTTATGATGCTCTTAAAATTGGGAAAAAAGTTGGGAGCACCAGTTGTGCCAAGTAAAAATGTTAATTTCAAGCCCTACTATAGACAAAGGCTATTTTTTTATTGATTTATTAATTTTTCTGTCATTTATTTACAGTGTAAAAATTATGTATGTTTAAATGTCAAAAATTTTACTTATTTTTAAGCACAAAGTGAGACATGGACTATTGTTTGTTTTTAATATTATTATGTGCTGTACTGGTTACTGAGCAGCAATAAATAAAACTTTAAAATATAAGGAGTTTTCATGTGATTTTCTAAAGTAGCAGTGTTTTAAAATTAATAAATGCATAATAACCGTGATAACCGTGAATTATTTCTTAGACTATAATCGTACAACCAAAATCTATAATCGTTGCATCCCTACTTCAGAACTGCCTTAATTCTTCGTGGCAGATTCAACAAGGTACAGGAAATATTCCTCAGAGTTTTGGTCCATAATGACATGATAGCATCATGCAGTTGCTGCAGATTTATCGGCTGCATATCCATGATGTGAATCCCCATTTCCACCACATCCAAAAGATGCTCTATTGGATTGACCTATGGTGACTGTGGAGGCCATTTGAGTACAGTGACACAGTCATGTTCAAGAAACCAGTTTAAGATGATTCGTGCGTTACGACATGTCGTGGTATCCTGCTGGAAGTAGCCATCAGACGATGGGTACACTGTGGTCATAAAAGGATGAACATGGTAAGCAACAACACTCAGGCAGGCTGTGGCGTTGACACAATGCTCAATTGGTACTAATTCGCCAAAAGTGTGCCAAAAAAAATATCCCCCCACATCATTACACCACCAGCCTGTACCATTGATACAAGGCAGGATGGATCCATGCTTTCATGTTGTTGATGCCAAATTCTGACCCTACCATCCAAATGTCACAGAAAAAGTTGAGACTCATCAGACCTTCTTCTATTGTTCAATTTTGGTGAGCCTGTGTGAATTGTAGCCTCAGTTTCCTGTTCTTAGCTGACAGGAGTGGACCCTGTGTGGTTTTCTGCTGCTGTAGCTCATCTCCCTCAAGGTTCAATGGGTTGTGCGTTCAGAGATGCTCTTCTGCATACCTCAGTTGTGACGAATGGTTATTAGAGTTACTGTTGCCTTTCTATCAGCTCGAACCAGTCTGGCCATTCTCCTCTGACATCAACAAGGCATTTTCACCCACAGAACTGCTGCTCACTGCATATTTTCACTTTTTTGGACCATTCCCTGTAAACCCTAAAGATAGTTGTGCATGAAAATCTCAGTAGATCAGCAGTTTCTGAAATACGCAGACCAGCACGTCTGGCACCAACAACCATGCCATGTTCAAAGTCACTTAAATCCCCTTTCTTCCGCATTCTTAAGCTCGGTTTGAACTGCAGCAGATCGTCTTTACCATGAGTTCCTGCCATGTGATTGGCTGATTAGAAATTTGCGTTAACGAGCAGTTGGACAGGTGTACCTAATAAAGTGGCCGGTAAGTGTGTGTACGAATATATATATATATATATATATATATATATATATATATATATATATATATATATATATATGACCACTGACGGCTAAATAAAATTCTATGTATATAAACACAAACAGCGATTCAAACTTGCATCTATTACCATCAAATTTAAAGCTTATACTAAATTTAAAATGCAAACTAATATCAACGAATATCATTGACATAACCCCGAATTAAACCTTACATTATTATGCTAGCATTTTGTATTAGTGTAACGTTAAATAACTTGTGAAATACCTCTGCAGCGCTGCTCCAGATCTGAAAACGAATACTGGCCTTCCTCTCAAAAGACCATCAGCAAGTCTAATGAACCTACACGTCAGCGCAGTCATTTTTATTTTTTATTACTATCATACAATATACAACAGCTTGATCTTTTAGCACTGTCGCTTAATTGTATTGAACATGTCAGTCTCGTGTTTGTCCTGTAGCAGAATGTCATTCCTCCTACTTCCGGTGTTACACGGAAATACGCTCGCTGATCTGTATGCTTCAAAATATTGTTCCTTTAAATTAATCGTTCTCTAGTTCCAATCTGTTCCAATACATCAGTTATCATTAGAGCTCTGTTGCAGTTTTGAATAAAATTTTAGAACTGAAAAAACTTTACAGCAGAAACCTAAACTTGTTTGCTAGCCCCTCAGTCGACTTGGCTTGACCAGGTTCATTGTTGCAAAAGTTTTTAAGGTGACTTTGACTGTTGACAGACAAGCAATGATGATAATGATGATAATAATATTATCATAATAATAATAATAATAATAATAATAATAATAATAATAATAATAATAATAATTAAAGGCAAGTTTATTTATATAGCACATTTCATACACAATGGTAATTCAAAGTGCTTTACATAAACAAGAATAAAAGAATAAAAGTATAAAAAAATAAAAACAACAAAGAATCAAAATTATTTAAAACAGATAAAAACAGATTAAAGTGTGTTAATCAGGTTATAAAAGAATGAAAAAGAAAAGAATGACATAATAGTGCAATCTGTCGGGCGTAGCACAGTGCTCATTCAGTAAAGGCACAGCTAAACAGATGTGTTTTATGTCTTGATTAGAATGTACCTAATGTTGGAGCACATCTGATCATTTCTGGAAGCTGATTCCAGCAGCGAGGGGCGAATAGCTGAAGGCCGATTCACCTTGCTTTGACTGAACTCGTGGAATTTCTAAATCTAGATTATTTGAGTGATCTGTACGGTTTGTATTCAGTGAGCATATCTGTAATGTATTAAGGATTAATCCCATTTATTGATTTATAGACAAGTAATAATACATAATCTATTCTGAATGTAACTGGTACCCAGTGTAGAGACCTGAGGACAGGTGTGATGTGCTCTGATTTTCTGGTTCTGGTCAGAATCCTGGCAGCAGCATTCTGGATGAGCTGCAACTGTCTGACTGTCTTTTTGGGAAGACCAGTGAGGAGTCCATTACAGAAATTCACTCTGCTGGTGATAATTCATTCATTCATTTTCTTTTTGGCTTAGTCCCTTTATTAATCAGGGGTCGCCACAGCGGAATGAACCACTAACTTATCCAGCACATGTTTTACGCAGTGGATGCCCTTCCAGCTGCAACCCATCTCTGGGAAACATCTATACGCACTCATTCACACTCATACACTACGGACAATTTAGCCTACCCAATTCACCTGTACCACATGTCTTTGGACTGTGGGGGAAAACGGAGCACCAGGAGAAAACCCACACGAACGCAGGGAGAACAGGCAAACTCCACACAGAAACGCCAACTGACCCAGCCGAGGCTCGAACCAGCGACCTTCTTGCTGTGAGGCGACAGCACTACCTACTGCGCCACTGCCTTGCCCTGGTGATAATTAATAATAATAATAATAATAATAATAATAATAATAATAATAATAATAATAATAATAATAATAATAATAATAATAATAATAATAATAATAATAATAATATTGGCCAAAAAAAAAGATGATATATTCTAATCTGAATGTAAACATGAGGCAGAATTGCTTTATATAATACTACATTTCCAACACAGTATATTTGCCACTTCCTAGTCACATTATCCAGATGTGATGAGCAGCCGTGTCAAGACAACACCAGCAAAAACCCAGACTAATATGTTGCACACGAGATCATATGCATGGCGATTTGATTTTGATTTACAACAATGATCATTTTTCTCCCTTATTTCTATGTTTATCAAAGTCTCTATTGAACCATGTTTGTGGGACTCCTTTTCTAAAAATAGGAGACACAGCAAAGTCAAAAGCTGTGTGTCATTTAAAAGGGTGCATCCTCCGAAAGATGTAGACTTCCAAGGTGAGTCCTTCAAAGTCCACACAGACAGAAACAAAGTCCCTTTAAGGCAAGTCATTTCACTCGGCGCCCATTTTGAAATGTCTCTCGGGCAGTATGCTCGGGCATTCTGTTCGAATGGGGAAACATCAAATTCTCCAAAATTGCTTGCCAAGCATGAAGCAACAACTGTCTCTTTAGTTTCACTTCTAAACATTTGAATCACACAAAGTCGGCAGAAATTCACATCTGGTCCCAGCCCCTCGCCCGAAGAAATGTCAGTCTATAGCGATTACTGATTGGTTGAGTGACACGTCTTGTGTATTCTATAGTCTTTGATCGAAACGAGCATTTTGAAATGAGGCAATCTAGCTTAAAGATGACAGATCTTGTCAGCTAGCAACCATAGTAGCTGCCATTAATAAGCAGTAATAAAAATTGTAATGTCTTTTTCTCAAAGTGAATTTAAACATTACATTAAGCAATCTGGGTGACGAGGTGGGTAGCACGTTTGCCTCACAGCAAGAAGGTCGCTGGTTCGAGCCTCGGCTGGGTCAGTTGGCGTTTCTGTGTGGAGTTTGCATGTTCTCCCCGTGTTCGCCTGGGTTTCCTCCGGGTGCTCCGGTTTCCCCCACAAGTCCAAAGACATGTGGTACAGGGGAATTGGGTTTGCTAAAATTGACCTTAGTGTTTGAGTGTGTGTGTGTATGGGAGTTTCCCAGTGATGGGTTGCGGCTGGAAGGCCATCCGCTGCGTAAAACATAAGCTGGATAAGTTGGCGGTTCATTTCGCTGTGGCGACCCCAAGTTAATAAAGGGACTAAGCCGAAAATGAATGAATGAATTAAGCGATCTGAAGGTAAAACAAGGTTTACAAAAACTGGAAATATATTTTCCTTTCATCCACACACACAGACATAAAAATGTTACCGTCTATAAAAAATAACAAGATAGCAAAACCGATTTTTTTGTAAGCAAGTATTTAACAGTACCTTAAAAATACTCAAAAATATCTCTGTCAATGTTTTCAAACAATTATATTTGATTTACCAAGTCGAACAAGTCAAATTAGTGCCAATTTCACATCTGTCACATCCATAACGCAGAGGTATCACATCCAAAACAAAGCTTTTTTTACTCATAAATGCAAAAATGTAAAATAAAGTTAAATAAAATTCACCATTTTTGTTCTATACTAAGCTAAGTTTTATCCTTTTGATTAGCATTATTTATTTTGTATTGTTCAGTGTGAAGGTGCAGTAGGTGATCTGCCTAAATGCTAACCAGATAGCATCATATCTTTCAAATACAATCCCTCCCCTACCATCCAAAGCCATGCCAATTCATGAACATGCACATTAAAGATGACCCACTAGATCATGTCATTTGCCAGTTAGAAAACTTTACAGTACTTTATAATACTACAATTCTGAACGAAAAACTGTATTATATCTAGCACGTTTTCAAGGATCGCTGGTCTCACTCTCTCACACTTTGTCCTAAAGCGACTACTGTATGGTTAGTGCTTGGCCGGCGGGGTGCAGAAATCACACTTATTACTAAGCCATACTTGCATGCTAATTCAGAGTGAATATTCAAAGTAGCATGGTAAACAATATAGAGAGCGCGTCAAAGGTTGTCATTGTTTAAAAATGAACCAATTTGAATATAAAACCAACTTCAGCTCAGTAAAGCAGGCTAGGTGGAATAGCGCTATTTACTTATGTTTAAATTAAATGAAAATCTACATTATCGATGCTATAAAAGCTCCCTTATGAAACTGAAAATAGTCACATCAATCTTTCACTGGAAGATTTCAGTGGCTGAACAACACTTCTGTGCATATAACCCATTTGTAAAACAACAAATTCTACATCAGCTTTGCATGACTAAAACAGAACATTACCTGTCTAAAAGAAATACTTCAGCCATGGTGTCGTCCTTCCTCCAGTCTGTAAAAGTAACTCAAATGATGATTCAGAATTTGAAAAAGTTTTGATTCAGCATTTGTTTTTAACCGCTGTCACTCATGTCCATGTGACCGTGGTGTGCACGCGTATCGGCGGATCTGTGTGAACAGAGGTGCGCATTGTACAAATTTACAATTGCTGACAGACAGTTTGGGCTACTTATCAGAATTATGGAAATTATCGTCCCGACAACTTTTAATTGGATGAACATTTTTAAAATGCATATAAATACATTTAGATTATTTACATTAATCATTACTATTGGAATGTGAAGAGACTTTCAACCAGCACAACAAAAAATGTTTCTGAAGACTATCATCACCTACTGCACCTTTAATATACAGAATTACACAGAAGTATGATGCATACTGTAAACCTACATACATTTTTGGTCACATCCATAACGCATGTTTATTTTCCTAATTTAAAATCTAAAACATGTTTTCAGATATTTTTTTGATCCCATAACTGTTTATTTGTTTTGGAAAATATAAACAGATTTTTCAATATAATGTTAACAAAGACTTTCTCTGTGAATGTATGCTTTGAGGTTTTTATTGCAAATGTCACATCCATAACGCTGGAATTGCTCACATTTAAAACTGTAATTCAGAGTTTTCTTTTATAAATATCTAGCCGTTCTCAGTGCCCAATGAATTTTGGGATGTTTGACGTTGTGTTGATTGCAATGTTGATCCACCAGTTGTAACCTACATTACCTGGCAAACAAAGGGCACATTTGGAGGCTGCATTCGAAGGAGTCATGTTTTTGAAATGAGACAATCTTCGTCGCAGCACGATGATGCAGCGCCCTTCAAATCCATCCTTTGTATTATGCAGCCTCTAATACACAGCCAAAGTCAGCCACAGCAGTTTGTTTTCCATGCGTTACTATGCAAAAACTCCCATAACTATGCTTTAGAACTCATAATGCAAGAAATAAAGGTTATACATTTATTCAGCACCACTCTAAAAAGGCATAAGGTATGTTTATTTTGTATTTTATGCCCATGTATATTGTGAAATTTGACAGATATGTTTGTAATATAAGGTAACAAATGCATCTAGGGTGTGTTTTAGGGCTGGGCGATATGGGCAAAAAATCATATCTCGGTATTTTAAGGAGGAATAACGGTATACGATATATATCTGGTATTTTCCCATAAATGGTTACTTGAGAGTCACAACCTTTATTAAAACTTTATTAAACAGTTTTTGAGCAAAATATAATTCAAACACAGATATTTCCCTCCCTGTTATTATTATCATTAGAATTATCATTCTTATATTGTTATTTGTTGAAAGAGTAGCTAACAGCTAAATAGAAAAAGAAATGTTGGGTAGACAAATGCATGTTTTTTTAATTTATTTTACTTTTTTAAAAAGTTTTAATAATCGTTTAAACCGCCAACCGTTTGTACACTAGGCACACACACAAATCAAATCCCGTCTTCCAGTTAAGGGGCTAAAATAAATAAATCAATTATACAGAATAAATAAATAAATAAATAAATAAATATATAAATACAATGATTAGAATATAATCGGAATTGTGTAATAAATACTGAACTTATAATCAGTGAATATGAGGTGGTTTCACTTTCAAAATGCGGTATAAATTTGTCCCATTTTGATGTTTTTAATTCTTTTGAACACATTCAGGTGCTGCTAGTCAGTTTGACAAGGCTTCTATGTTCGTTCTTGCTGTCAATTGCGTAAGAAATGATCGATAAAAGGTTTCTGATAAACCCCTGTGACAGCTGGAGGCACTGTGCGACGTGCGTGCACGTGAGGGGGAGTCAGATTTGTCCGGGAGTCAGATTTCGATACAACACCGGCACTGCATGTTCCTCCATGTCGCGTGTAGTGATGGGTCGTTCTTGAACGATTCGTTCATTTTTAACAAATCTTTTGTTTGACTCAGGGAGTGAATCATTCATTTGCGCATGCGCTCATTTGTGCAAGTGGAGCTTGCATGCTACCTTGGAGTGATCTGTTTCGCGCAGAACGCGCATGTGTGGCCTCAAACCATATCGATATTAAAGATATTGGATAATCCTGCATCGCGTTGGGGAATCATATATATATATTCACAGAACTCGATATACCGCCCAGGCCTAGTGTGTGTGTGTTAATATTCACAACTGTTCCAAATACGGTCAATAAGGACCTTCTGATTCCAGGGACATTCCATGAATTATAAGAAATAAGCATATAAAACCATTTCTAGACAATTTTTGAACTTTCCTACGCCACATGTCTATGTAGATATCAGTGAACAACTTCAGTGAATCAATGGAGTATATCGCACCTTTAAGTGATTAACTGAGTGTTATTTAGAATTGATAATGAATACCTGCTGTTAACTCTAGTGAGGGCTGTCCATTTGAGGCCAACAGATAAGGGGTCAACATTTTTGCAATGAGTAAACTCCCAAATGATCCTGCTCTGGCATCCCAACTGGGGCCTTTATGCTAACACTAAGGATCAGCATAGAATTGTTTGCAGGGTTAGAATCATGGTAATAGTATATGTTTCTTAATTTAACCAGATAAAAAACCCATTGAGATCAAGATGGGGGGGGGGGGGGGGGGGGGGGTGGAATATGTCCCCCTCACTTTTAGAAACAGACCATTTAGAAACAGTTGATTAAGAATGTAAACTTTTGTTTACAACTTTTGATTTGATACATCTGTCCCCCACACTTTTAGAATGTCCACTACGCCCTGTTGTTGTTGTTTGTTATAAAGCAAGGGTTTCCGAACTCGATCCTGGAGGGCCGGTGTCCTGCAAAGTTTATTTCCAACCCCAATCAGACACACCTGGGCTAGCTAATCAAGCTCTTACTGGGCTTTCTAGAAACATCCTTGCAGGTGTGTTGAAGCAAGTTGGAGCTAAAATCTGCAGGACACCGGCCCTCCAGGACCGAGTTTGGACACCACTGTTATAAAGGATAGAGCAAAATAATTTAATTAGGATGAGCTCGAACACTTTTAGTTCAGACTGAAGAGTATTCCAGGATGAGGTGGCGGCATGACTAAAGGCTCGCTTCCCTATTTCAGTTCGAACCCGGGGAACAGACAAATGATAAGTTTCACTTGAACATAAGGCATACTGGCTTTTTGACCTATAAAAAGAGAACATAGGTATAAAGACGCCAGACACAGAAGAGCCTTTTAGACCAGAGTCATCCAGTGGATGTACCTTCTTACATTCTGAGATGGCCACTCAGCTTTTGCATACAGTTCACAATGGTGAGTTTGTCTACGGCAGCCTGTAACAAACCTCAGAGCGCTGTGATAAACAGAGTTTAAAGGCTGAAGACATTTAGTTGTGGCATTCATATATAAAACATCCCCATAGTCAAGCAATTGTAAAAATGTTGCAGACACCAAATGTTCACAAGCTTCAAGAGAAAAGCAGGATCCATTTCGATAGTAAAACCCATGCTTAACTCTCAATTTGCGAACCAAATTTGCTACTTGTGCTTCAAAGGAAAGTTCCTGATCAAGTAAAAATCGTAAATACTTGTAGCTGGACACAACATTTATTTGTTCACCTTGGGCAGTGGTAATTAATGGTTAAGGGGTGGAAACATTTGTAAAAATCATCATTAATTTAGATTTATCTACATTTAAAATTTTAGATTCTAAAGACGAGACTAAACAATATTAAAAGCACTATTTTTACCATCTTTACAAAAAATATTGCTATACATTGATGCTTATTTGATGTTCGTGTTATCATCATTATGCAACATACTAATCATGTTAGCAACATGCTTAATATGTTGGCAAACATAGAAACCAGTCAAAACAATATAATATAAACAATAAAATAAAAACAGTATAATATAATAAGTACTATTAATACAACAATAAGTACTTCAAAAGTTATTCAGTTGCTGATATTGTGCTCAGGTTTTGTGCAAAATATTGATACATTTTTAATATATTATTTATATAAAATTGTGCTCTTATGAATATATTCAAAACAACAACACGCCACCCCACAAAAGTTAATTACCAAAGTTCTTTGAACCAGAAAGAGGGACACAGCTGCAGATACTCACATCAACCCTGCAGGCACAGGACGTCAACATGACATCATATTGACGTTGTACCCCAACGTCGTTGAAATGTTGGATTTTGTTTGAAATTGAAAATCGGGTTGACGTCAGAACCCAACATCAGGCCGTCAACAATGTCCAATGTACAACTTAAAATCAATCTAAAATCAACCAAATATCAATGTCTAATCATGTTGATTACACCTTGACGTTTTGTGGACGTTACCACTATGATGTCTATCAGACGTTGAATTTTGGTCACTTTCCAACACAGCTTAAAATCAACCAAATATCAACTTAATTTGACGTCGTTATTGGACGTCAAAATGACATTGTCCTTAGACGCTAGCTAGACATTGAATTTTGGTCACCTGACGTCATGACCTAAATCTAACCTAATATCCTACGATGTTGTGTGCCTGCTGGGAACACTCAAAAATAACTTGTTGCTTGTTCAAACTACTTCTTGGGTGGTGTGGGGGGTTATGTTCAATTCACTTAACTTTGTAAAAACGATTACGTTAACTTAATCGATTTGTGTTGTGGCAACATTGCATGATTTTATCTTGTGGTGCAATAAAATAAAACTAGACCTGAATGTGTCAAAAACCAAAGAAATGTTCAAAAAAACACTGTACCACCAAAACCACTGTAAAAAACAAGAATCATCTTTAAGCAATTGAATATGTGTGCTCAAAAATTTAGGGAGCTTGCATCCTACACTGAAAAAATATTAATTGGATTTACAATTTTTTTTAATGTGGTTGCAATCAATTTATATGGGCTACATTTAAGCAAACAATTTAAGTTGAACATTACTAAATTTCACTTGTTTGTTTAAAATCAGCCCATATAAATTGTTTGCAACCACTTACCTTAAAAAAAATTGAAAATCCAATAAAAAAAGGATTTTACAGTGTAGCAGGTGTTGAGGATAACACACCAAATAATAGGAGATACACTTGGGCAACGCCTAAGGACAAAAAGATGTTCCACAAATTATTATAAATTTACTTTTGTGCCTGAAGCAATTAGGTTACGTAATAAATGTAGTTGATTGATGGATATTATTGTTATTATTATATTGTTATTATTATTTTTCCCTTATAAATTATTATAATCATTTTTCTTTTCAGTTTTTGTTTGTGTACCTGATGTTAAGTGTTTATTGTGTTAAGTGTGTCATTCTTGTTATGTGAAGCATGTCCAAATAAGTTCCCCTCAAGGGGATTATTAGCTTTGAACTAAAAACTATAAAGGAATTGTGTGGAACTCAGCATTTTTTTCAGTGAATATAGCCTCATTTTTGTGACACTGTACAACAATAATTCATATTTTTACATTACTGTTGGGGTAGACTTTAATAAAATATAATTTAATGGAAAATTCATAAGTTATAGACAATTTTGAGGGATGTAAACAATAATAATGGTCCCATTGCATTTCCTGTTTTACATTTTAAATTTCTATAGCTTCCGAGAATCCAAAAAGGCCCACATATTGATAAATAATGTTATGATAGCTGTTTAAACATGAAGTTATGATTGAATTGCCTCTTGTTACAATTATGAAATAGTTTGATAACAAGCAGGAAATGTTCATGGGCCAATGACATGACCACATTGAAATGGTCTATATGAATAATACTCTGTATAATTTTTGTTTTTAAATTCCTGTGATAGTTGGATTTAGGGTTGGAGTAGATTTTCGCAAAATACAATTATTGGATTGATTCTCTTTAACTTCTGGCCACAGCTGTATCCCTTCTAGCAACAATCCCAGAAAGCATCTGCAAAAATCATTAATAAAACATTCAGCTAAATCATGAATCATGGACCTGTTGGGTAGGCTATGATAAAAGATAGGATTTCTCTTTTTTCCGATATCCACTTGTCCTGGTGATCAGTGTTTAATTAAACAGGATGGAGCTAATTTAACGGCTGCGTGTGTGTGTGGTGAGCAGTGTGTGCATGTTTGTGATTTTAGACTTCAATGATTTCTTACTCTTAAAGAGATTATGACCCCTCCAGGACTTGTTCTCGTTATTTCTCAAGGTCTTCCTGATGCCTGATAAACAGCTTACACGTTCAAGAATAAATTTTGCATTTAGTAAACTGCAGTGTTTTCTTTTAAAAGACAAAAGTCTTGATTAATATTAGATGGTGTGAAAGACCTGTGTTTGTCTGTAATGTGACACTCTCTGGGCCTTATTTTAACGATCTCCACAAAGTCTGAAGCGCAGGGTGCAAAAGTATTAAGGGTGTGTCCGAATCCACTTTTGCTATTTTAAGGAGGAAAAATACACCTTGCATATTTGGTCTTAAAGGGTTGAGCTTATTGTCTTAATGAGTTCTGGGTGTGTTTTGAGAATAATCCAATCAGAGTCTCATCTCCCATTCCCTTTAAGAGTCGGTTGCATCACGTCATGGTGCATTTGCTATTTACATAGCGGACTTTTTAAGTGTAAAAACTGAACACTTCACTAGCGAGAAAACAGTTAAACAGAGCATCGCCAGCACGAGGATAAAGAACCAGCCTCCTCCATTTGGCCTTTACTTTCACTTTCACTTTCTCTCTTTCATGGATAAGGAAATGTGTTGGACGCACTCACTGAAGACATTCATTAGCATACATAAATAATTTCGTTTGTTAAGCGCAAAGATTTGTTTCAAAACGATTTCCAAATTCAGTTTTAATTTCCAGCAAATGAATAAATGAACAATAATAACGAAGTGTGGTCAAAAAACTGAGTTAGTGGAGCGCGGGGCACAAAGTAACGCAGAGTTAAATGTAACATTGAGTTTTAAGATATTTGCTTAGGGTTAACCATGGCATGCTTCCAAGGTTTTCACCACAGTGTGGGCAGACGTCTTCCTGCCAATTACTGAAAAAGTTCAGCGAAATTTGGATGAAAAACACAGGAGAAACCATTTTTGCAGCATAAGAGTATTTTTTATTATAGTCAATATTTTTTTATAAAAAAAAAAATCTGTGAAAGTATGTATGTAAAATCTTATATTCCTGTGATTATCATCTTCTAGGCTAAAAGATGAAATCATTTTGAAAGATGTAAAACACACAGTGACTGCCAGCCAGTTTTGAGAAAACATGACACAGCGGGGTTAGTTGTAGCAGGGTGTTAAATTAAACCAATTAAACCAACAAAAAATTTTTTGAATTTTGAGTGTAATGTTGAGAACTTTTTAAATAAAAATGTTTTTAATAGAACATATTTTTTTAAATATAAAAAATATATTTTATTGCTAATATTGCAAATAAATGCATTGTATAATAATGGATAAATGGATAATAATGCAAATAGATTCAAATGTTTATCCAATAAACAAAAAAATAAATAAACATACTGTGCTATGTACAATAAAAAAAAAGAGCCAATTAGGAAATATAGCTACTATTTAAAGTAAACTGAATTTAAATTAATTGTGTAAAATCTGCATTTATAAGGATGTGTTACAACTAACCCTCTGACTGTTACCCCGCAGGTGGGGTAAATAGTAACATTTATACTTCTGCCACTTTTGGCAATACTGCACAGAAACCATAGGTCCGGTGATCATAATTTCAGTGCTTATTTGTAGGAGAGGCTTGTGTGTTGTTGGTAAAAAAAATATGGTTTGTCTAACCCTATTACTTTGTTCATTATTTGACCAAAACTAAAAAGTGTTACTTTGTGCGCTGCTCTCCCCTATATCCAAAGACACATCCTTTGGTCCAAAACCTGACAGGTGGACAAATCTAAGCTTGTTTTTAATAAAACAAATATAAATATTCATATAATAAATTATACTACTACTAATAATAACATTATACAAAAGCAAGTTGTTGTGAATAAACTGAAAAAAGCCCCTCGAGATGAAGAAGGCATGGAGGTACTGTTTTTTTTTTATATTTATGTAGAAAATAATCATTTTTGTAATATTTTATTCCTTTACTTCTTTTTCATTTGTAAAGATATTTGCATATTGCTGTACATCCTGCATGTTTTAAGCAATGCTTAAGCAAGGCGCACAACTGACTAGCTCTCAGCTGGTCTATTGAACTAAAATAGCAACGTGCCATCAATGCACCTTAACACAACTGTTTCTAGACCAGAACACCCATGAGTCCACAAATGGATTTGCTATTTAAACAACGTGGCAGAAGACGGGAAAATTGATGTTGCGTTGGTCTGAAAATAGCAACACGTCGTGGAAACATGTCTTGGTGAACATAGGATTTACCACACAAACAAAAAACTGAACACACAAAACATGGGAAAAAATTTTTTTATTGGTAACATGCAAAATACAGTCCTGGTTTCTGTAGTAAGCAAGCATACATACATACGCTCCGAATAGTATGAAGAAAAAATAGAAAAGAAAGAGAAATGTGTCTAACGCAATACCATAAACACACACCTAGTATTTTCAAACATCTGAAAAGTCTTTATGTTAATTATGTTAGGAAGTTCAACAAAACACATGTCAAGAAACCTGTAGAAAAGAACAAAAAGTAATGGCTAAATACTGTAAGTATACTTTATTGAGAGAATTAAGTCCATTCCACATGCTTTAAAATAAATATGAATTTGTTAATAGAGCTATATACAGTTAACATTTAATTGTATGTAATATTTTTAAATAGTAAAGGCCTCACATTTGTAAATAAAGAGAATACCATTCAAAAGTTTAAGGTCAGTAAGATTTTTGTAAAGCATTTTCTGAAGAGCCGTGGAGGGGGTTGGGGTGATGCTTAGTTCACCAAATCAGCAGATTACGTTGAAGATTAGGTGACACTCACGACAAGCTGAAAATTCAACTTTCTCATCACAGAAATGGCATATTAAAATATATTCAAATTGAAAACGATTACATTTTGTTATCAAAGTTCTTTTAAATTGCAATGCTGTTTCACAATATTGCATTTTTCCCTATAATTTTAATTACAATAATGCAGGGACTTATCTTGCAGACCCGAAACTTTTTGCTGGTGAATTAAATCAATAAAATGGTTGCACTTTGGATTATAGAGGACTAACAGTGTTTACTAACTGATCATTGGTCATGCACTGGCCAATAACTGATAATCACTTGCCTCCTAAACGATTACATATTGGAATAGTATGCTATATTGGACCTTATATAGCCCTTAGCAGGTCCATCAAAAATAATAATAATAGAAAAAACAGCACTACAGATTGAATGTATGTTGTAATCGGTCATCTGAATCTAATGGAAGACAGTTCCATATTTCAGTGATCAGCTTTCATTTAATATACACAGCATATGGCAGGGGATGGCGGATTGAAAGATGCGAAGAAATGGATGTATCAATTGTCATGTTAAAGGTTGCACTAAGTGATTTACTCATGTTGAGGTCACATTACCAGTAACTCCCCTGTTATCAAACCCTTTCTTAGGTTACAAATAATCTTGGTTGATTGCAAATACTGTACATCATAGGTCTCAAACTCGATTCCTGGAGGGCCGCAGCTCTGCACAGTTTTGCTCCAACCATAATCACACACAGCTGATCCAATGAATCAAGGTGTTCAAGACTACTATAGAGTATTTAGTAGGTGTGAGTTGGAGGTGGTTGAAGCTAAACTACACAGAGCTGTGGCCCTCCAGGAATTGAGTTTGAAACCTCTGCTGTACATAGTTCTACATCAACTTTAGCGACAGTCAGTCAGTATAAAAGCCTTTTCACACCAAAATGTACCCTCCAGAGTGAGAGTCTTGAAGGATTGAAGGGTGCATGGGGCCAAGAAAAACTGACTTAACCTTTCACATAAAATCATGGGAGCAGAAACCCAGCAAGCATTTTTTGTTTTAAATAGATGTCTAATAGACGTCTAAACATAGTCATCCTTGCTAAAACAAGGCTAAATTTGAGCTGTCAGTGAAAATCTAATAGGCAACTAAGAATAGGCCAAAACTAGACTAGTCATCAAATAAACAGAAATGAATGACTACACATATAAAGTCTGTCTAATCTGTCTATTTGACAGTTTGTTTTAACCAAGCTGTCTACATTTAGATGTCTATTAGACGTCTATTAAACACAAGACTGTTTGCTGGGAAGTGTCCATCACTTATATCCTTCGGAATGCCTTATTTCCAAAAGCACCTTTATATTGTCAACTGTGTGAATGCATTCTCACTCCAAAGTGTCCTTTAGAGGTGCATTCACCCTGTACGAAATGCAGTCTCGGTTTTCTATGTTGGTCTGAAATTAATTGCACATGAAAATCCAAACAAATGTTTGATGGTGTGAACAGGCATTAAAGTCAGCGTGAAATTAAAGTTGCGATAGCTGTTTCCAGAGGTGGCTTATTATTTGGAGACACCAGGGTCTGCAGCTGTGCCACTGGAGAAAGCGTAACGACTAACTTGGATCACTTGTGCGTTGAATAACAATCGCATTATGGCCTTGATGTCATTAAAATTGGGTTAAATTGCTGTTTACTGACCTACAGAAAGGAATGGGAAGTACTGAAAATGTCATCTTATCTATTGCAAAGGAATATTTAATGGCAAACATAGAAAATTAGCAGATTGGCTGTTCAATGGGAAAATGGCAAGCTGTTTTCCCATAAAAGTAGTTTGCTCAGCATACTGAAGCCTCTGCTGTGTTGACATCAATAAGCAAAAAACAGCCTTTGGTCTTCCCTGTGGTTCGCACCATTATGCTGTTTTTGCAAACCTTGAAGGAATGCATTAAAACTGCTTTGACATTTTCTCTTATGGCGTATTCAGCTGAAATTACTAAATAAAACATAGTCCAGGACTAGAGCTGTGGCAAAAAAATTTGTTTGAGGAATAGATTCTGCATTGATTCTAGGCTTAGTTTTTGACAGCAGATGGGGCTCTAGGTTTTTATACACAAATGCTCACAAAAAAGAGCGTCCATGTAAGTTGACTTTTACAAGATAAATGTGAACAGAGCTCACTATGCACTATATACAGTTCCTAACTATATTCATGATTATTTCAAATGGTATTTGTATATAATGGGGTATATATACAGTATGCACAGCTAGTGTTTTTCAGCCAATGATAAACTTCCGGTGAAAGCTTAATGTGACTATTTTCAATTTCATGAGGTTCCTTTTAATCGATGTTGTAATGTAATTACAATAAATTCAGTTAAATAGACTTAAGCATTCATTTAGTTGTTCAAGTGTAAAAGGAGATGAAAGACCACTAGTGACGTCAGGATCAGCAGGCGAGCGCAGAAACTCCATTGAAAATACTGAGGTAAAATAAACTGCCATATCTTAAAGACATAGCGGGGGGGACATTGTCCGGTCTAAGACCCACTTTATATCATATATCTATCGGGCAGTGAAGATCACTGATTTAAAAAAAATAAGACCTTGGCAGAATAGAAAGTGGCAATTTTATAATGGAAAGACTGGCTGACTGAAATTAAAAGCCTGTGTGCATACAGTATGCCATTGGATGCAAGCATGGCAGCACGGCTGCTTAGAGAATAGCACTTGTCGACTAACAGCAATAAGTTTGCTTGTTTAAGACCAGGAAGCTTTCTGTGTGGAGTTTGCATGTTCTCTCAGTGTTCAGGTAGGCTTACTCTGCATGCTCTAGTTTACTCTACAGTCCAAAGACATGTGGTATAGATAAATTGGACAAAGTAAATTGGCCATGTGTGAATGGGTGTTTCCCAACACTAACAACAAATGATTGACACCCGTTCACGTTCTCCAGGTAAAACAATTAATTTGACTAAACTAAAATTTTTTTTTATTGTTTTTATTGTTGAGGAGATGCAGCCACTGTCTAACGTTACTGTAGAAGGAACTAGGTTTTGTAATGTAGTAAAAAAATATTCTCTTTTGGGAAATGATTTACACATTTGTTAAGGCCACGTGAAAAGTAACTCAAAAGAAATATAATACATTACTTTCCATAAAAAGTAACTAACACAATTAGTTACTTTTTGGGGAGTAACTTAATATTGTAACCCAGGTAGTATACGAATGTGAGCCCCTTTAGGCAGTTATACGGCACTGGTGGTCTTCCTCCGGCACAGACAAAATGAATGTGAGCCTAAAGTGGCCCACCTGTACAATGGCAAAAGGGGGCCAAAGATTCCAATTAATATATGGGCCATTTAAGGCAAAGATTTGGCACTTATGGCAAAATGTAATCTGAATGTGAGCCTAATGTGGCCCATGTGGAAAATGGCAAATTTGGCCAAATGACAGAGGACAAATGTGGGCGACAGTTGGCAAAAATGTGGCATAGTCATTTAAGAGTAATCTGGGTCTAAACCCAAATTGTCTTACATGTGTAAGTGCAAATGTGGCTCAGTTATTTTAGGACATATTTGGGCCACTTTTGGCAATTATTCGGTAAAGTAAGCTCTGGTTAATGAGGCTGTGAGCCCAAAGCGGCCCAGAGAAAATATGGCAAATGTGGCCCAGTTATTTTAAAACATATGTGGGCAAAAATTTGGCACAGTAAACTCAGTCTAATGTGGCTGTTAGTCTATAGTGGTTCAGAGAAGATATGGAAAATGTGGCCCAGTTATCTGAAAACATATGTGGGCCACTTTTCGCGAATATTCAGCACAGTAAGCTCTGGCTAATGTGGCTGTGAGCCTATAGTAGCCCAGATGAGATATAGCAAATATGGGCCAGTGTCTCTGGCTAAACAAGGTGTGAGCTCAAAGCGGCTGAGGTAAGATGTGGCAAGTATGGTACTGTTATCCTAAAACATATGATAGTGATACAGTGATCATTTGATAATTATAGGGGTCAAACCATAGCTCTTTAACATGGGATATATGGGTATTAATAGCTCATTTGTGGCCCAGATCTGGTAAACAGGAGCGGACCACCCTAGAGCCATTATTCCATTCAGTATGTGATCCGGATGTAAGTGTCTGGTGTGGGCCGGATCTGGGCCAGAATAAAAGCAAGCTGTGGCCCAGAATAGGGTCATTTCTGGTTTATTTGTTTGATTTCTGGCTGATCAGTGATATTACTATGGCTTAATTGTGGCCCAGATCTGGCTAGCAGGAGCGGGCCACCCAAGTGCCATCATTCCATGCGGTATGTGGGCTGGATGTAAGTGTCTGGTGTGGGCCAGATTTGAGCCACATGAATTTTGCTAGCTGGTAATGCACTAGTTTCAAAAGTAACTTTCCCCAACACTGATCATGACCTTTCCTGTATGCTCGAAATGCCCTTTCTTCACTTCTGGTCACATGCAATGTCTTTATGGCAAGGCTATCAGTGCATGTCTCACTTCTGCCCTGCTTTTGTCCATTTGTCTTCCTTTATTCTGTTAGCAATGTTTACTCCTGCACTAGTCTGACCATGCGAATGGTGAATTCCAACAGTGTGGTGAAAAGGGGTGGGGTAAAACAATGATACAGTGTGACACTGCAAAAAAACAAGCGACTCCTCCATGTTCTAAATTTTTTACCGAGGTCATAATTTGACATCGTATTGGTCTCATACATTCACATGATGGGAAGTCACAGGTCAGAGTTCACCAAAAGAGCTTTGCTACTAAGCAAAATGTGAAATGTATTTGAACGGGTTTGCGTCTTTCTCACATATAAATGTGAAGTCAGTGGGATGAAAAGTCTAGTGTGACCCCGGTTTAACAGCTGTGTAAAAAAAAACATGCCAATGCTACTGAAAAACCAAACACTAATGGACCTGCTGGATGGACCTGCTTGTCAATACCTATACTGATGCAGCAAGCTCTGAAATAATCAATGAAGATATCTTGAAGCTGAGACACGGAGGTTGCTATATGGCTTTGCGTAGCTCAGGGACTAAATGCCCTGGAAGACTCATAGTCTGACAGGCCTTTGGGCTTGATGCCTTTTCCATTGTAGTAATCCACCACTTGATTGGGAACTTCAGCCAGCACACTTTTAGCCAGCGCTGCAGGAGAGGCCTGTTTGGAAGAAAAGACAGAAGGAAGGATGAGAGAGAGAAAGGAATATAGATGAAATCTCACACTCTCTTGTGCTTGAGTAGGTGATACAAGAGAGGTGTCACTCCTATTTCTCTCTGTCCGCAAAACAAGTGGAGACAGACTGGAGAAAACACAGTAGGACAGAGCTAAAAATAAACACGTGCGCACACACATACACACGCTCTGTTTCTCGCCAAAGCATTTGTATCGGACAGCCAACTTCACACTTCCAGAGCTGCGCTATATTTATGAATTGTGTGATATTGCAGAAGTTGACCTGAGGTAGCAAGTTTCCTTGCAGTCGGCTTCTTAACTGTGAAGAAAAAAGCCAAACAAAACCTTTTCTGGAGTTTATTAACCAAGAAGCTTTGTACAATAGGTTCAATAAAGCACATGAAAGAAAACAAAGCACAAATACACCTACAGTTGAAGTCAGAATTATTAGCCCCCTTTGATTTTTTTTCTCTTTTTGAAATATTTCCCAAATGATGTTTAACAGAGCAAGGAAATTTTCACAGTATGTCTGATAATATTTTTTCCTCTGGAGAATGTTTTATTTGTTTTATTTCGGCTAGAATAAAAGCAGTTTTAAATTAAAAAAAAAAACATTTTAAGGTCAAAATTATTAGCCCCTTTAAGCTATATTTTTTTTCGATAGTCTACAGAACAAACCATCATTTTACAATGACTTGCCTAATTACCCTAACCTGCCTAGTTAACCTAATTAACCTAGTTAAGCCTTTAAATGTCACTTTAAGCTGTAAAGAAGTGTCTTGAAAAATATCTAGTAAAATATTATTTACTGTCATCATGGCAAAGATAAAATACATCAGTTATTAGAAATGAGTTATTAAAACTATTATGTTTAGAAATGTGTTGAAAAAATCTCTACGTTAAACAGAAATTGGGGAAAAAAATAAACAGGGGGTCTAATAATTCAGGGGGGCTAATAATTCTGACTTCAACTGTACAGTAACATAACAACTGGAAAACACATAATGGTGCAAGAATAAGAGTAAATTAACTCTTTATTTGTTAACAAATTGTCCGTGGGAAGTTTTCAATGGCTTAATATGAGGGCATGGATAAACAGTTGAGGTGGAAAGTCAGTAATGAACACTTGACTTTTTTTCCATAGATTATTAGGACTGGTCAAGTTAACAGATTATTATAGCGTTAAGGCATTAATTAATTTACAACAACAATTTTTAATTTGCGTTTTATTATTATTATTTTAGTTATTTAAAAAAATCCCTTGCTCGTTGGCTCTGAAAACACACAAAGACAAACAATGGGACACATGGGGGGTGGGGTGTTGAACACTGAATGTCATGGATGTCATTATGCATCTCAACCATTCATTCATTCATTTTCCTTCAGCTTAGTCCCTTATTCATCAGGGGTCGCCACAGCGGAATGAACCGCCAACTTATCCAGCATATGTTTTACATAGCGGATGCCCTTCCAGCTGCAACCCAGTGCTGGAAAACATCCATACACACTCATACTCAACGGTCAATTTAGTTTTATCCAATTCACCTATAGAGCATGTCTTTGGACTGTGGGGGAAACCGGAGCACCTGGAGAACATGCAAACTCCACACAGAAATGCCGACTGACCCAGCTGGGACTCAAACCAGCAACCTTTGTACTGTGAGGCAACACTGCTAACCACTGAGCTACCGTGTCGTTGCGTCTCCACCAATGATAACATTTGTAATGGGCCCAATGCAGGATTCATATCAAGAGCAGAGCACCATGTCACTCGCTCTAGTTTACATGCTGGATGTTTTTCACTTTAAGCACTTCAAGTGAATTTGTGCTACCCAGTGGAAATTCACCTATATTCGTGCACTTGCATTGACTTTGTAATCTATTCTTTGTAATCTAGACTATGTAATCTATTCACACAAATACTTAATTTAGCTTTTGGTGTGAACCAAGCATAATATATTACATATGCTGCAGGCAATGAAATTGTGAATGAACGTAAATCTGAAAGTTTTGAAGTGAAGTTTCCCATGATTGGAAGTAGGGAGTAGTGAACACTGTAATTTAATGGATTTAAATCTAAAACTAAAGCTATTTGCCACTGTCATGCATAAAGCTTTCATCTATTGAACTGGTTAGTGTGGGGCAAGGGCAGAAACTGAGAACCACTGATGTAATGGTCATTAATATTTATTAGGGATTTCCAGATCCGATCATGCAGTTTCAGACTTGATCGGAATTGGGCATTACCTACCGATCAGGACTCAAATATATATTCGCATTATTTTGAACACATCTATATATATATATATATATATATATATATATATATATATATATATATATATATATATATATATATATATATATATATATATATATATATAAATAATGTGGTGGCAAACAATTAGACCTCTTTCTTGACAGCACACAGAATCAGCAACGCTTGCGGCATGACATTGGTTAGTTATATCAGCAAAGTAGAACATGGAAGCGGAAAGCGCAAGTATGACTGCGGTCTGGAGATATTATAAAGTTGATGACAACATTGCTATAGCAAACTGTGAGATATGTAAATTTGGGATTGCCTGCCGGGTATTTTAAGTTGAGGTGCTATTTGTTTTTATATTCAATTTTTTTTTATATTTACTGTTGCAAAAGTCCAAAAGTGAAGAATTGATGTTATTACTTGATTGTTCAAGCTACCTGACAGAAGTGCTGTTTGTTAACAGAGATATTGAATGTTAAAATAAGGTGAATTAAAAACAAAAAGAGAAGGAACATCCTGCATCTGTTTCTTCTCTCTTCTTTATTCTTTTTTTAATGTATTATAGAAGTATCGGATCGGTTTCCAATATCAGTAGATACTGAAAATCAAATGACTTGGATTCTGACCCAAGGGCAAAAACACCTGATTAGTGTAACATCCCCGGCTCGTCCTCACTCACCCAATCCAGTTTCACCATCTCACACCAGTCCCATCCAATCCCGAGAACCTTCCCCTGATTACTAAACATATGCACCTGTTCATCATTAGCCCGGACACTATATAAACTCACCTCCTCCGTTCATTCATCGTCCGGTATTGAAGTCTTATGGTTGTCTTCACCCAAGCTCCCTCGTCTTCTCTTCTTCCATGGATGTTCCTTCTGAGTCTTCGTAACCATCGCACTGATAAAGGGAAGTGTCTTTACTATCTTATCACATCCGAAGATCCATATTCACCTACATGCACTTTGTGCACACTACCACCAACGGAGGTGTTGGAGTTGTTAACCCAGTCTTGACTGTCGCCAGGTTTACCCGGCGAAGACTTATGTGGTGTCCTTCGGATGAACTTCCATTGCCCTGCACTGTGTGATATCCTCTTGTGAATTACTTTGAATAAACCTAATGAAAAGATAACCATCTCTGACTTCTTTGTATACCAGCGTGACAGAATACCGGACCCGAAAACAACAACATGGAAGCTAACGCCACGCTACCCGGAAGTGAGTTGCCTTCCGCATCCATGAGCGCTAGCTCCAACCTGGTGGTGACACCGAGTACTCCACTAGCTCGGCCAATGAGTTACTCTGGGGATCCGAGCACCTGCAATGGGTTTCTACTACAATGTTCTTTATATATTGAAGCCAACCTTGTGCAATTTCCTAACGAACTTTCCAAAGTTGCATTTGTTATTTCCCTTCTCTCAGGTCGAGCCTTGCAATGGGCAGATGCATTGTGGAGTACTCGTAGCCCAGTGATAACCACCATCCAATCCTTCGTCACTCACTTTAAGGAGGTATTTTCAGTTCCACTTACCCCTTTATCAGTGCACGACGAACTCATGAATCTTTCCCAAGGGAGGATGTCCATTCACGAATATACGTTGCAGTTTCGGACACTTGCCGCCAGCAGCGGGTGGAACCCTGTGGCGCTTCTGGCTGCTTACCGTAAAGGGTTGAAACCCTCCCTCCGTAAACAGATGGTCATTTATGATGACAATGCGAACCTTGAATCCTTCATCAAAAAGACTATTAGTGTGTGTCAACACTTATCTGCTTGTTCTTCTCTCTTTGATGATTCTCCATCACCGTCCAAATCTCCCACGATTACGCAGGACCCTGAAGAACCAATGGTCACTGACTCCTACCGGCTCGATGCCACGGAACGCCAGCGGCGTATTCAACATCAGCTCTGCCTCTACTGTGGAGAATCAACTCACCGGATAGCCACCTGTCCCATCCGTCCACCTCGACTCGTGGTGAGTAAAGTCATCCTCACACCCACAGTATCCACCATACCTCATATTGTTGCAGAGTTGGTAATACACGATCAAACTTTTCCCGTACATGTTTTGTTGGACTCCGGAGCCGCTGGGAACTTCATATCCTCCACCTTTATCTCCCGCTATAATATTCCATCAGTGAGGAATGAAATTCAGTACCGCATCACCACCATCCAGAGCTCGCCGCTAGGAGAAGGAAAAATCAATCGCCGTACCAAGCCTATCACCCTTCGTCTGGATCAGAATCATCAAGAGAAACTTACCCTTCTTATCCTTCCTCGTGCTAATGTGGACGTCATCCTGGGACGACCGTGGCTTATTCAGCACCAACCCAGTATTAACTGGGAAACTGGAGATATCCTCGAATGGGGATCCAAGTGCAAAAGTAATGGTCATATTACCCCCTCTACTGGTCACTCCACTTCATTACCTCTGCAGAATACGAGCATACAAGCCACTTCTCCTCCCAGCCATCCCATTCCCTCAGCATATCATGAGTACTTAGACGTCTTCAGCAAAGAACGAGCCACCCAATTACCCCCTCATCGGTCCTGGGATTGCTGTATCGATCTGTTGCCCGACGCCAAGTTACCACACGGAAGGATTTATCCTTTATCCCGTCCTGAACATGAAGCTATGCACAACTACATCAGTGAAGCTCTCCAGCATGGGTTCATCCGACCGTCTACATCTCCTGCCGCCTCCAGCTTCTTTTTTGTCGCAAAGAAAGATGGAGGACTCAGACCATGCATCGATTACCGAGTACTTAATGCTGCTACCGTCAAGTTTGCCTACCCTCTGCCTCTAGTCCCAGCTGCCTTGGAAGAACTGAGAGAAGCTAAGGTGTTCAGCAAACTAGACCTCTGGAGTGCATACAATCTCATCCGCATCCGCCAGGGGGACGAGTGGAAAACGGCCTTGGTTACACCTTCCGGCCACTATGAGTACCTCGTTATGCCCTACGGACTGGCAAATAGTCCATCCATTTTCCAAAGTTTCATGAATGAGATCTTCAGAGACTTCCTTCATCGTTTCACTATTGTCTACATTGATGATATCCTTATTTACTCCCGTAATCTTGAAGAGCATCAAGACCATGTGACACAAGTACTCCAACGTTTACAACAGAACCATCTATTCCTCAAACCAGAAAAGTGTGAATTCCATCAGACCACGATATCCTTCCTCGGGTATGTCATCACCCCACAAGGAGTGAGTATGGAACAGTGCAAAGTAGATGCTGTATCGAAATGGGAATACCCGAAAACCATTAAAGAACTCCAGCGTTTTCTGGGATTCGCCAACTTCTATCGGCGGTTCATTAAGAACTACAGTATCCTATCAGCTCCACTCACTTCCTTGCTCCAAGGAGGAAAGCGAGTACTTACCTGGACCCCTGAGACGTACCGAGCCTTCGATCACCTCAAATCGAAGTTTGCCACAGCACCCATCTTACGTCATCCTAATCCCAACCTCCCGTTCATCGTTGAGGTGGACGCCGCAGATACTGGAGTAGGCGCTATACTCTCCCAATGGTCTGGTGAACCCAAAGCCCTCCATCCTTGTGCGTACTATTCTCGGAAATTGACTACTGCGGAACAGAATTATGGGATCGGTGACCGCGAGCTATTAGCCATCAAACTGGCACTAGAAGAGTGGCGTCACTGGCTTGAAGGAGCCCAGCACCCCTTCACCGTCATCACTGACCACAAAAATCTCCAATACATACGAGATGCCAAACGTCTGAATGCTCGCCAAGCTCGTTGGTCTCTCTTCTTCGCCCGATTCAACTTCAACATCACCTATCAACCTGGGCACAAGAACGTCAAAGCCGATGCCCTGTCAAGACTTTACTCACCTGATCCTCGTAACGATTCCCCCGAATCTATTCTTCCTCCTTCCATCTCTGTGGCCCCTATATTATGGCAAATCGATGAAGAGATCCGACTAGCCACCTTAGAAGAACCAGTTCCCCCTGGTCTCCCTCCAGGCTTGTGCTATGTACCCACGAGATTTCGCATACCACTCCTGAATAGCACACACACCTCCCTCGGCTCAGGACACCCAGGTAGCAGGCGAACCCTCTCGCTCCTCAGAGAAAGGTATTGGTGGCCTAAAATGGCCCACGATGTCACCCAGTACGTTAAGGGTTGCTCGGTCTGTGCCATCACTACCACTCCACGCCATCTACCTGAAGGAAAGCTGCTGCCGTTGCCCACTCCCCGCCGACCCTGGACACACCTTGGTGTTGATTTTGCCACCGATCTGCCCCCCTCTCAAGGATACACCACTATCTTAGTGGTTGTAGATCGGTTTTCCAAATCCTGCAAACTAATACCTCTCAAAGGTCTTCCCACAGCCCTTGAAACAGCTGAGGCCCTGTTCCATCACGTCTTCAGAAACTATGGTCTCTCCGAAGACATCGTGTCGGACAGAGGTCCGCAATTTATCTCCAGGGTCTGGCGGGCGTTCTTCCACCTTTTGGGTACCACCATCAGTCTGTCTTCTGGCTATCATCCGCAAACTAATGGTCAGACCGAGCGTAAAATCCAAGAGATTTCCCGGTTTTTACGCTCCTACTGCCATAACCATCAAAACACCTGGAGCCAGTATCTTCCGTGGGCTGAGTATGCACAAAATTCTCTTCGTCAATCCTCTACTGGACTAACCCCTTTTCAATGGGGTTCCTTGTTTCCCTGGAATGGGGAAGCATCAGAAGTGCCCGCGGTTGATCACTGGTTCCAGGAAAGCGAGAGGGTCTGGGACTCAGCTCACGTCCATCTTCAGCGGGCAGTCCGGAGGTATACCGAGCAAGCCAACCGTCACCGGCTACCTAATCCCATCTACCAACCAGGAGATAAGGTATGGCTCTCTACCCGAGACATTCGCCTCCGGCTGCCCTGCAGAAAGCTGAGTCCCCGCTACCTGGGACCATTCACCATTCACTCCCAGATCAATCCTGTCACCTACCGTCTCAACCTTCCACCACAGTACCGTATTGCATCATCCTTTCACGTCTCCCTCCTTAAACCCTACACTAACCCTGTGTCTCCTCCCTCTACAGAACCTGAACCACCCCCCCCTCCCGACCAAACGGAAGTCCTCAGCGATAACATCTACCAGGTCAAGGAAATCCTCAACTCCCGGTGGCGGGACGGTCGGCTCCAGTACCTCGTAGACTGGGAGGGCTTTGGCCCTGAGGAGAGATCTTGGATCCCTCGTGATGACATCTTAGATCCATCTCTCCTCGAAGAATTCCATCAGAGACATCCCGGTCGTCCAGCTCCACGAGGACGTGGCCGTCCCCGCCGTCGATCTAGGGTGCCAGGAGTCACCCGTGGAGGGGGGGTACTGTAACATCCCCGGCTCGTCCTCACTCACCCAATCCAGTTTCACCATCTCACACCAGTCCCATCCAATCCCGAGAACCTTCCCCTGATTACTAAACATATGCACCTGTTCATCATTAGCCCGGACACTATATAAACTCACCTCCTCCGTTCATTCATCGTCCGGTATTGAAGTCTTATGGTTGTCTTCACCCAAGCTCCCTCGTCTTCTCTTCTTCCATGGATGTTCCTTCTGAGTCTTCGTAACCATCGCACTGATAAAGGGAAGTGTCTTTACTATCTTATCACATCCAAAGATCCATATTCACCTACATGCACTTTGTGCACACTACCACCAACGGAGGTGTTGGAGTTGTTAACCCAGTCTTGACTGTCGCCAGGTTTACCCGGCGAAGACTTATGTGGTGTCCTTCGGATGAACTTCCATTGCCCTGCACTGTGTGATATCCTCTTGTGAATTACTTTGAATAAACCTAATGAAAAGATAACCATCTCTGACTTCTTTGTATACCAGCGTGACAATTAGGACATCCCTAATATTTTTAAGTTAGAAATTACAAGATATTTTAAACTTTTTTATAAGTACAGAGAATAATGCTATAAAAACACCTCAGTTACTGTAGTTTTTCCATCTACCAGAACTTTTAAAATAAAAGTGTGCAATGCACTACTTTTCAATTAATCGCAATTTAAAATCAATTGTAATCATTGTCATCTAATTGTCATTATTCAAAACTTTTATTTGTGCAATTTTATTTGTGGCTATAGCATGCTAGTAGAACAAGGTTTTACAAAATAATCAAGAGAATAAAAAAAAATAAAAAATTTATTTTGTGGAAAGATTTGCAGGAAGTTAACAGGCATCTGTGTAAGACTTCAGAGCGGCAGAAATTTTTCTGTAACCTTCCTCATCCTGTCTCAGAAGTCTACAGACAATTCCTTTGTCTTCATGCTTGGTTTGTGCTTTAACATGCACTGTCAACCCTGGGACCTTATATAGACAGGTGTATGCCTTTTTAAATCATGTCCAATCAACTGAATTTACCACAGGTGAACTCCAATTAAGCTGCAGAAACATCTCAAGAATGATCAGTGGAAACAGAATGTAGCTGAATTCAATTTAGAGCTTCACGGCAAAGGCTGTGAATACTTATGTACATGTGATTTTTCAGGTTTTTTATTTTTAATAAATTTGCAACAATTAAAAAAAAATCTTTTTTCACATTGTCATTATGGGGTATTGTGTGTAGAATGTTGAGGAAATAAATAAATTGAACCCATTTTGGAATAAGGCTGTAACATAAAAAAATGTGGAAAAAGTGAAGAGTTATGAATACCTTCCGGATGCACTGTATTACTAAATGTCACTATATTGTCAGTGCCAATATTCTATAGCCATATACAATAGCCTATAAAAGTGCAACTGCACTGCGTGTGTACCGAGTTTGAGCCCAGACAAAAAATCTATGAAGCATATAATTGTGTACTATTAGCTTAGTACTGTCAATTGTTACTGTACTGAAATTTATTAAATCATGTCTCTGTCATGTGTTGCTTCCAATGTGTTTTTCTCAGCTTTCATTATGTCTACTAAGGCCGCACTCACACTATGCTATCCGAACCGTGCCCAGGCCTGTTTCCTGAATCGTTTGAGAAGTGTGAGTGCTCTGAATCGGGCTCAGGCGTGGTTCAGTTGGCCTGCCCTGGCCCGGTTGGAGGAGGTATGCCAGAGAGCGGTTTACTTGGGCTCACACTACAAACGTACCGCGCCTGAGCCCGAAACTGAAGACGAGACGAGACTTTTAAGGGACTATTTCATATGGATTTATTAATCATTCTTACTGTTCAATGAACGTGAACTATTAAAGACGCAAACCCCTCACTGTACGACAGCTACACCTTCAGGAAACCTCCTAATTCCTGTAGCACGAGGACTTTATGATTTTTTATAAGCGTCAAAAGTGGCTGATCTGTTCGGTGAAATATTTGACTGTGTGTCACTGCATCCCAAACGACTAAAATGATATAACAATATAATGAAATCTCCCTGTGCTGAGCGAGAGTGCTTAAACCAAACAGCGCATCATCGATGACATAAGCATGCTCAGGCCCGAATGCAATATGAGTGTGAGCAGTCGGGGGAGACGGGAGGGGGGGACAAGCGTGCTTCAGCCCGGTTCAAGGCAACTGTACATAGTGTGAGTACACCCTAAAACAATATTTATTTGATATTTTAAATTATATTTAAAATACTTCTATTAATTATATGCATTTCTTTACAAAGTCATTAACTGCACAAGTTTTGTTTCATTTACTTAAAAGAAAAACATCAAATGACATGAAAAGCTGAACTTTGTATGAACTCAACTTCTGAGGCAAGGACACAGCTGGGTCAAAGCAGGACAGAACACATCTAACAGAAACAAAGAAACTAAGAAACACTGCGGAACCAGGACTGTTCTACATGAGCGATTTCAAACGCCTTAATTAAACTAAACACAGGCCTATAAAATTTAAGAGCTTTGATGTTTTCCTTCCTTCTGTTCCAGCGCAGAGATGCTTGTTATTGGTGCTCAGACAGACAGCTGTGAGAGCAAAGCACTGACCTGAGAGAAGAGAGAGATGAAAAGGAGCCAGGATGCCTTCAGATGTAAGGCATCCTCTTGTATTTTACTTTCCCAACTAAACCCTGACTGGAGCTACGGCGCTTTTTCTTAAATCACCAAACCTGGCATGAAGCATTTCTCTTCATTAGACACATCTGTTCATTAAGCTTTGATTTCTTAGTCATCCCTGTAATGTTTTTGCGTTCTATAATTGCGTTTTAAAGAAGTTTCATCTTCTCCTGACAAGATACTCTTAAAATTAAAGTTGTTCATAAAAACAAAAAAGCATTTGTAGATTTGTGTAAACTAGCAATTTAAACCTGTGGTCAAAACTTTGGAATAACTAATATTTTTTTGTGTTTTTGAAAAAAGTCCCCCTGTTGATCAAGGATGAATGTATTTGATACAGTAAAATACTGTAAAAGCATTAATATTGTGATTGTTACAATTCATCAATATAAATACATAAAAAATACATGTGATTCCAATGCCTATAAATGCTAATGCTGTACCTTACAATCTACAGCTGAAATACTGGGTCATATTCGGAAATCAAGTCCCTACTCGCTTAGTTAAGACCTGTCAACCATCACTGTCCACACTGGTCACTAATATTATTCACACCTCACTGGATTTTGGATCTGTCCCATCTTCACTTAAAACTGCTGTAATCATGCCAGTACGAAAAAAAAAAAAACCTAATTTGGCCAAATCTAACTTTCAATCTGCCATTTATCTCTAAAGCCGCCTTTCCACTGCACACAACATTCAGACACGACTGTCGGAATACGCCCCCTTGTGTCGCACAGAATTTTCAGTTTTGTCGCGCACAAAGGGAGAGAAGATGATTCTCGCGGTGTTCAAGGAGTGCAAAAGGAAGAGCCTTTATTCTTCGTGCGTTCACCATGGTTGAATAAATGAATGAATGAATACTAGAAACTCATAGACCGCTAAAAATTTTGGAGGGAATGTAAAGAAAAATTTAAAAAATAATATTTTTAATTACTCTTTTATGAATAGAAATGTTTTCTTAATATAGACTTTTTTCTGATTCAAAAAAAAACTAAAAAAAAACTACTATTTCTCATCTCGGGCACACAGACCTGCTTGGACAACACTGGAATATATCACATCCGGTCGGCCGGTTGCATACGGTCTAGTCACAGAATTTCAAATATTTTAACGGATTCGCAGCTCAAATCGGATCTGAATTTTCCACATACAGAGATGATCGGAACTCCACGCAGCTTCCAGACTACTCTCCATTGAAAATAAACGACTTCCGGTCTGTCTCTTGTCGTTTGTCGTGTGCTGTGGAAAGGTGGCTTAGAATCTTTGAAAAATATGTTGCATTCCAAATTCATAACCATTTCTACACTCACAATCTGTTTAACCACAGTACTGAGACTGCTCTTGTCAGGATAACGAATGAACTGTTAATGGCCAGAGACTCTGTTCTACTAACCATTTTTATTCTTCTGGACCTCAGTGCAGCCTTTTAGCCCGTTTCCACTGAGTGGTACGGTACGGTAAGGTTTGGTGCACTTTTATGGCCATTTCCACAGTCAAAAGGTACCAAAAAGCGAACTGTACCAGACTACTTTTTGGAGCCAGGAGAATGAAAACAAAGGAACCGCCATTTTTAAATACACAGCCGATACATAACATCATAATACTATATACATATATTAACAAGCCATGGTCGACCTGAGCTCAAACAAACCTTGTCGTCGTCTTGATGAACAGCCCCGTAGTTGTTTACAAGGCAGACTAAAGCGCAAACGTTTTTTGCATTCTCGCGTAGGCTCGCCGCGCGTCTATATTTGAAATAACGAACACCCAATCCTTTTATAAACGGACAAACGCGAGAGTGACGCGCAAAAAAAAAACAAAGGAGAAGCCCGACAAAACAAAGGAGCGAATGATTGTTTCAGCAACCTAAAACATGAACAAACTGCAATGTTTAATTATTATCGTCGCCTTTTGACCTATTATGAACTGGGAATGACAGAATTACTTTCTAACAAGAGGTTAAATATGCTGGTGAAAATAAAAGATACAGATGAGAGGTTTGCACTGACTGTGGGCTATACAGCATGTTGCGTGTTTTTGAACCCAAAAAAGGACTAAATGTACAGATTGCTGTGTGTAGTTTTTCTGTAATTGGTAACATATCGGAGACTTTAAGTGTCTGTATGTGTTCATATATGTTGGATTTACAGTATTTATATAAATAAGTACCATTGGTACCCTTTTGGCAGTGGAAATGCAAGCCTGATAAAGGTTACCCGTACCGTACCGTACTGTACCACTCAGTGTAAACAGGGCATTGGATAATCCAACTCTCTCTGTCTGGTACCACCCCACACCTGATTAAGCACTATGGGAGTCAGATCTTTTAGCTCTACAGCTCCTTGGCTATGGAACTTGCTTTTATTGGATTTAAGGAACAGTGATAGTCTTCACACTTTTAAATCCCGTCTTAAGGCCTATCTTTTTAAGCAGGCTTTCTTATGATTATTTTTTAATCATGTTATTTTATATTTAAGATATATTAGTATTTGCAACTCTTTTCATGTATTTGAAATCATGTTTGGCAATGTTTTCATTAATTGTTATTGGTATGTTTGTTGATGTTTGTTGTAAGGTAACCTTGGGTGTCCAAAAGGCACCATTTATAAATAAAATGAATTATTATTATTATTATTATTAAAAAAACATTTATAATATTTTAGAATTTTTCGAATACATTTTGTCAAGATAATGCAATTAACAGGAAGTTCAAATAAATAGCATTTATTCGAAATAGAAGAAATACATGAAAAAGTGTTTATTTCCATTTTAAAAATAGCAAATTTTTAAATGATAAAAAGGTGTGATTAAATGAATCATCTTTGCTATCACAGCAATAGATTATGTTAACTAAAAATAATTAAATAGAAATATTCAGCCTATTCAGATTTATTTCAAACAAATTTAAAAATGTATGAATTATTTCAAACTTCTGACTGCATCTTTAGGTTCCGACCATATTTTACTTACATGTTTGAAGTTGCGGAAGGGCACAAACTGCACAATGTCCCTCAGGACTGGTTCTCCTTTCGGTGAGCGGAGGATTCCATCATCGCCATCCAGCATCTGCATGTCACTAAAGTCTGCGCTTCCTATGCCGACGATGATGACAGACATGGGCAGGTGTGACGCGTGAACAATCGCCTCTCGTGTGTCTGCCATATCTGTGATCACTCCATCCGTCAGGATCAGCAGTATGAAGTATTCCTAGGTAATCCGGAAAACAATTGGGACTCTAAAATCTCCATTGTAACAAGCAAAATGTTTCTTAAATTTTTTGAGTGTACTCTAACCTTTCCTAATTTGACAATAGAAGAAAAATCCTGATTATGATTTAAATTGTGCTTGTCAAAGGCATGTGTTAATATAATCATTAGCAACTGTTTTTTCTTTCTGATAAAAAAAGGCAGTAAAGCAGATGGTGTCAATATGGTGCTGTGCAGAAACCGTGTTTTCTCTCTCTCCTACTAACCATGGCTTCTTTGGTGTGCATTTCCTCGGAAGCAGAGTTAGCAACTTTCTGGATGATTGGAGCAATATTAGTGGGGCCATATAACTGGATTTTCGGGAGGCAATTCTGATAAGCCTCAATGACACCTTGAACACCTGCAAAACACACATATAGTCTACCAGGTCATCTGCGACAAAGACACTCTATTCTATTCTCGACTCTTTTGCTTTTATTTGAAACTTGTCCTAAAGTGTTAGTTCACCCACAAATAAAAATACTGTTATTATTGTAGCGAATTAGCTCAAAGTGAATTGAAGATTATTTTGAACAGCGTTGCAAAAGAATCGACTCTTTCAATCCAAACAAACTAATCATCCAGCGATCGTTCGAACGGAAAGTTGACTTAAATTACAGCTATTGCTATCAAACATAAAAACCAATTTATGTTTAAGCAAGGTAACAAGATCGAAGTTTAAGGCATTAGCAGAAGCACCTTTCTTTATACAACATGAAACTTTATTGACTAATCTAACAGAAACACAAACACACATTCATACAACATTCAAGTTGTAAAGAAGAGTAAAGGAAGAAAAATAAGAGTTTGAGAGAGTGTGATGATGGAAAAACCTCAGATTTTGTAAGACCAAACCAAGCAAACCAAAGATAATCAATTTAACCCATCTATGCAACACAGGCTCATTCTGAAAACGTAGTCCCGTGGACATTTCTGGAGACTGCGAATTATGTAGCTGGAGGTACGTATGGCAGCGTTTCATTTTTTAAGCAAACGATACGAGGCGGTATGACGCCTTTCCTTTTGGCGCTTACCAGCTAACCGATTACCTCCGTGTGGAGGCCTTTCCAACCAGTTTGTCCCGTTAGCTCGTCGGCGGACTTGAGACGCAGAGAGGAGTTGACCACGACGACGGCGACCGGGTTCGAGTCCGGGGAAGAGCGGTTCCAGAAATCAGGTAAGACAAAAACAGAATCCAAAAAAAATAAAATTAATGAGTGAACAACAGGCTGAGAATGTGGTAAAATCCAAAAACGTGGTAAAAATCAGACGAGGGCTTTTCTTTTTCTGGACGGCTTTTGTAAACCGTTGGTTGGGTTTAGGAAAGTATGTGGGTGGCGGGTCAATCGGTAAAATTGGTTGGGTAAGGTAAGGAGGAGGGTGGGTCAGTCGATTGGCCGGTCGCCCAGTCAATCATTCAGTCATTCAGTCAGACAGACAGACAGACAGACAGACGGTCAGTCCACAGCGGCCTCTGGTGAGTTTATGTGAGAACAGCACGGGCACGTACGGCACTCGCGAGAGACATTTAAGATACGAAAAAGCCCACACATTGGCCTCTCGCGGATTTGCAAAAACTGCAAAAATACGTACCTCCTGGGACGTATTTTGCGATCTACAGAAACGTCCACGGGACTACGTTTTCAGAATGAGCCTGGGTTGCATCTATGGTTTCTTTAAGGTTACATTTAGTTCATACCAGTTCAGTGGTAACCTGCAGGTGTTACTTGCGTTCCTTTTGTGATGGGAAGAACTCCCTCTGTTGAGAGGGGGTAACCAAGTGGTTAGCTGGTGGTCGGCTCTTTGACCTTTGAGGCTTGGAGTGGGGTGGAGTCTGTCGTGTCAAGTTATTGAGGCGGCAAAAGGACTAGTCATGTTGACTTCTGGTTTCGTGGCGTACGAAACTTAACTAGACTCTTGACACAAAAGAAAGAAAAGTATCAAAGATGGAAATGTCTGTGCTGTGCGGTTAACCCATTTTTGCCAGGGTCCAGGTCTCTTCACTGGACCCGAAGAAAAGCTGTCCTGAGCTGGAAAAGAATAACTCTCTCTCTCAGCGTCTCTTGGTGTTCTCTGGTGTTCTTTTGGGGTGTGGCCTTAGTTACCAGCTTTTATAAGGGTGGTTTTGTACCACCCTCCGGAGCCGAGTTGACCAAAGAGAAGTTAACTTCCCCGAGGCACGTTTTATAGTCTTTTGTTCTGAGGCGTAGTAAATTTGCATATACATTCTGGATGACTGCTGATGCTGAAATGTTTAAAGTTTCTTAAAATGTTAATATATTGCACACGTATTAACATAAAATGTAAACAATCGTTCAGTACACCAAATTAGCTTTGCAGGGACATCAAACATGAACCTTCTATGATCTTGTTACTGTGGAGTTAAACATTGATTGCAGGAGAATTAAAACCATAATATTTATACATGAGCAAGAGACTTGTTGCAAAACGCCTGATTACACATAAAGAGAAAATAAAGGTTTACATTAAAAGCATCAGTCTTAAGCAAAGAGCTTATAGAAGTTTGACCATGTCTGTGTGTCCATTTCTGAGCATTTCGCCATGTCGTAAATACCTTGGAATCATATTACACACTGACCATCCAGTCATTTCTGGGTAGGAGAGGTTGATGGTGTATCATTTGTGGAATAAAGCAAAATAATTATGTGTCTGATCAGCCACATTTGTTGCATTAATTACCCTCATGTCGTTCCAAATTCTTAAGACCATCTATGATCTTTGGAACACAAATTAAGATGTTTTAAATGAATTCTGAGAGCTCCTTCAGCAAAGTTCCTGGCTCATTCAAAGTTAAGAAAGGATGCTCAAAACACATGCCTTCAGTGGTTCAATCAGAATTCTATCAAGCTACAGTATAAGAATTAGGGATGAACCGATACTACTTTTTTACAAACCGATACGAGTACGAGTATTTTAATTTGTGTACTCGCCGATACCGAGTACCGATACTTCATAGATTTGGTTTTAATGAAAGTGCAATTCATTTGTTTTTTTTTTTTTTTACCTGTAGCAAGGATAAACACAAAAATCTTTAACAGAGGCTGTTTCAAGCCAAAAATATACACACATTGTTGATAACCCTGCGAATCCATAGACCTTATCTATTAATGATTAAGCATGGACATTTAAAGGATGATATCCTTGCGCTGACATGCGTCCACGACTTCACACATTACACAAAGTGTGTGCAGTGTATGTTACCTTATGGAGTCACTCTCTTGACATTGCATATTGGGGATGGATAAAACCCTGTTATGAGCGATTCTTTCATATTCACAAGTTCTGCCAGTAATCCATGGGTCAGGTAATCAAAAAGTAGGTTACTTGATGTTTAACTATGGGTGGGTTGCGGGTAGATCAATAGCCATAAATACGCAACGCATACTCTCATTTTAAAAATCATGTGACGCGATCACAGCTATTCTTTTTTGAACTTGATTATTTTGCGTTTAATGTTAAAAAATCAATAATGAATAGGCCTACAAGACTGTATCCTGTGTGTGTGCGCGTCTTTTATCACTGAAGCTGCCCTCTTCCAAAACCGAAAGTTGCTTTGTCTGTCTGGCAATATTTCGGCTTTTAATCGAATGAAAAGTTAACTTAGCCTAGATGAGCCAATATTAAAAAATTGCAGTAAAGTAACTGTGACGTGCGGCCACACATCAAATCTGAGGTTTGATCTCATCTCTCTCTCGCTGTCTTCCAGACAACAATACGTAGACGCCACACAAGCGTCAAGTCGCAAAACTGAGGCTGGTACCAGCTGACAGTTAGAAAAGCTGAAGCCTTTGCGAAATCTGTCAAAATACAGCACTGAAATTAGCAGGCTGTAGGATATCTGTAAAAACACAATCAGAGCCAATGTTATGCTGAACTTGGGTAGCCTAATAAACATATTAAATCTAATAAAATTTAAAACAAAATAAATAACTCATTGCATTTTTCGTTTTATAAAAAAATACGGAAACAAAAATAAATCAAAGGATGGCTAGTTTGTATTAATGTGTTTTAATATCAATAAAAATATGCTTAGCCTATTTAAGCTTAACGGTTATATATGCTGCCAATAGGCAAGCCCTTTATTATATATTATTTTACTGTGTACTGGGTTATAATGTATATTTTACAATAAAAACTAAATGTAGCATGTTTCGCTGTCATTTAAAACATGCAATTCATAACACACCAGAGCTGTAGGCCTATAGTCTATGCAGTGTGTAAACTTACAGGGAGGTGTTGGTCAATAGTCATACTGCGCACCACACTATTGAACTCGAATATCTCTGAGGGAGATTATATTACCCGATAGCCAATATTAACTTGAGAGATTTTTAAAATAAAATAAAAAATAACACGCAAATCGGCAACAAATAAAACTGGTCCCGTGGAGTTCAGCACTTGTCATCTTGCCAGTGTGTGTAGTGTGTATAGCGCCTTTATGCAGCGCGTCAACTGCCGCTGGTAAGAGAGAGAGAGAGAGAGGGCTCAAAGCAGGTATTGATATAACCAAAAGCAAGATCATATCTTTTAAAATATTCCATTAATAATACTTATCGAAATATCTATACATTTGCATGAAGTGTTTGTTGAGATTGTGTGATCTGTAAAGCTGTCTGATCTTTACAGAAGCTGTAAACTGACAATGCATAAACTAAGCTGTGACCGCAGTGATGTTCAGCTCTGACGAGGCGATTTTATTAAGCCTGTAGTCTTTAGATTTTTTACATAATGTTCCATTACTTAAAATTTCTTTAATTTTTTTATTTATAGTTTAAATATAAAATGAGTGCTAGCTTGTTTAGCTGTGATCATTATGCAAGGATCATATTTCATATTCGGTTTCTTCTTCAGTGGCCTATAGATTTGTTAATAATGTATTTTATAAAGGGATTGTACTATATAAGGACTAAGCTATTAACATATAATACATTAGGCTAATTAATACATTAAGACATTGAAGTCAGGTAGGACAACAAATCACATCCATATAGTGAATTACTGTTGAGTGGTATCGGTGCGTGGTATCGGCTTTTATGCACGATACGAGTTCGATACAAGTATTTTAACCACGTATCGACCCCGTATTGGTATCAGTGCCTCCCTAATAAGAATATGTAAAGCATCAAATAAAAAAAAAGACTTTATTCTTTATTTTAGTCGCACCTCTGACGTATTACCTCCTCGGACGTGCCTGTGTTGACATAGAAAGTCGTGCGTGAGTATGTACATTACAGCACAGTGCTCATGATCATGCACACTATACTGACACTGAGGAGAAGTTTATTGCTTTATGTGTCCAAAAAAATATTCTCGTAGCTTAATAAGATTAAGATTAAACCACTAAACGCATGTGGTCTGTTTTAAGGATGTTTTTGTATCTTTCTGGACTCTGAAAAGGTTCAAAAATCTTGTCTATGGAGAAGCTCTCAGATTTCACCTAAAATATTTGTATTCCGAAGACAAACGAAGGTCCTAGGGGATTGGAATGACACAAGGGTAAGTAAATAATAACAGATTTAAAATTTTTCGGTGAACTAACCCTTTAAGTATCAACATTATCAGAATGTAATTAATGGGGTAAAGAAAAAATGTATTTGATTGTAATCTATATAAAAAAACAAACACCACCATGACTCACCAGCACATTCTGGATTGTCCTCGTCAAAATTCACTGCAAAATCATGAGAAACCTGAAGAGGGAAGGAAAGAAAACAGTTTAATGCCCAAATCCAGGGCTGCTCAACCCTGTTCCTGGAGATCTACCTTCCTACAGTGTTCAGCTCCAACCCTGATCAAACACACCTGAACCAATTAAATAGGACCTGAACAGCACTTGATAATTACAGACAGGTGTGTTTGATCAGGGTTGCAACTGAAATCTGCAGGAAGGTAGATCTCCAGGAACAGGGTTGAGCACCACTGCTCAAATCTGAAGCGACATCAACAGCAGTTAGACTATTGCTTTTAGAACCTTCAAAGACCACAGAGAAATATATTTAAACTTTGAACTGTGGCAATATCAGATTACATGATTAAAGTCTATTCAACGTCCTGGAGGAACTAAAACAATTCATTTCTTTATTTTATGGTTAATTTATATTCAGAGCCATTGCAGCCAATGGGTGGGTTAAGGCCATGCATAAAACATGGAGCCTCCCTGTGGTTCGGACTCCGGTCAGCATAATGCATACTTAGACTCACATCCAACCACACTGCAGCTATGACCTCTGGTTAAAACATGGCAACCAATCAGATGACCTGATTTTGACTGATTGGCATAGATTAGTGGGAGTGATGAGGTGATTATTTTAAAAGGGCATTAGCAGTTCATGAATTATTCAGAAATATTATGTCAGGTAACAGTGAGGGATTCAGAGCACTCTAGTTTCCATGGCAATTTATTGTATAGTATGCAAGTTAAAATTCTGTCTGTTAAAATCTTGGTTGAGTTGAGATTTAATCAAAAAAAAAACATCATAGCTAAAACACTTTAAGATCTGCATGCAAGCTGCATTAGTAGTTTCTTCCCTATTGCAACATATATGTAATTGTATGTGTTTATATAATAGGTGATAGTGAAAGTATGTACCAATTGCTGAATAAAGGGAACACTGAAATAACACATCCTATATCTGAATGAATGAAGTATTCTTATTAAATACTTTGTTCTTTACATAGTTAAATGTGCTGACAACAAAATTACAGAACAATTATCAATGGAAATCAAATTTATTAACCCATGGAGGTCTGGATTTGGAGTCACACTCAGAATTGAAGTAGAAAAACACACGGCTGATCCAACTTTGATGTAATGTCCTTAAAACAAATCAAAATGAGGCTCAGTAGAGTGTGTGGCCTTCACGTGCCTGTATGACCTCTCTACAATGCTTGGGCATGCTCCTGATGAGGTGGAGCATGGTCTCCTGAGGGATCTCCTCCCAGACCTGGACAGTCTGTGGTGCAACATGGCATTGGTGAATGGAGCGTGACATGATGTCCCAGATGTGCTCAATTGGATTCTGGTCTGAGGAACGAGCGGGCCAATCTGTAGCATCAATGCCTTTATCTTGCAGGAACTGCTGACACACTCCAGCCACATGAGGTCTAGCATTGTCTTGCATTAGGATAAACCCAGGGCCATCCGTACAGGCATATGGTCTCACAAAGACACTGAAGATCTCATCTCGTGGCAGTCAGGCTACCTCTGGCGAGCACATGGAGGGCTGTGCGGACCTCCAAAGAAATGCCACCCCACACCATTACTGACTCACTGCAAAACTGGTCATGCAGGAGGATTTTGCAGGCAGCAAAATGTTCTTCACAGCGTCTCCAGACTCTTTCACGTCTGTCACCTGTGCTCAGTGTAAACCTGCTTTCATCTGTGAATAGCACAGGGCAACAGTGGTGAATATACCAATCTTGGTGTTCTCTGGCATATGCCAAACATACTGCACGGTATTGGGCTGTAAGCACAACCACCACCTGTGGAGGGCCCTCATAGAGCCTGTTTGAGACACACGCACATTTAGACGTACAGGTACATGCACATTTGTGGCCTGCTGGAGTCATTTTGCAGGGCTCTGGCCGTGCTCTTTCTGTTCCTTATTGCATAAAAAAGGCAGAGGTAGCGGTCCTGCTGCTGGGTTGTTTCCCTCCTACAGCCTCCTCCACGTCTTCTGTTGTACTACTGGCCTGTCTCCTGGTAGTGACTCTGGACGCTACGCTGACAGATACAGCAAACCTTCTTGCCACAACTCGCATTAATGTGCCATCCTGGATGAGCTGCACTACCTGAGCCTCTTGTGTGGGTTGTAGACTCCGTCTCATGCTACCACTAGAGTGAAAGCACCACCAGCATTCAAAAGTGACTAAAACATCAGCCAGAAAGCCTAGGAACTGAGAAGTGGTCTGTGGTCACCACCTGCAAAACCACTTGTTTATTGGGAGTGTCTTGCCAATTGCCTAGAATTTCCACCTGTTGTCTATTTCCATTTGCACAACAGCATGTGAAATTGATTGTCAATCAGTGTTGCTTCCTAAGTTGCTTTCATTATTACTACAGGTTTAGAACAACATGAGGATCAGTGCTGACTGATTTCTTTTTATTTTTTGTTTTTGATGGAGTTTTTTTTTTTATTGAATATGTGATTGTGATTATTTTGACAATTGCTTTGAAAATATGCTATATACCATGGACGACATACTTAGTTCCTAAAGAGTCGCAACCGAGCAGAATTTAGTTTCCACCCTGCTTCAACACACTTACCTGTAGATTTCAAACAAGCCTGAAGGACTCAATTTGATCAGATGTGTTTAATTAGGGTGAAAGGTAAGCTCTTTAAGCTGTGGGCCCCCAGTAATATGTCTTAAGCTGCGGTCACACTGGACTTTCTCCTCCATAGACTTCCATTAATACGCACGCGAATGCGTCAGACCGGAAACGCAGGGTCATGCGTCAGATTTCGCAGGTTGCTGCGGTGCAAAGTTCAAACTTGGTGAACAACTCTGACCTGCGAAATCGCATCATTTGACTGCGTGAGACCAATCCAGGATCAAAACATGACCTCTCTGAACAGAAATTTAAAACATGGAGCAATCGCTCGCTTTTTAAATGTCTAATCATCTTGTTTAATCCCGCCCCTTTTCGCAGCGCCGTACAACAGAATTTCGCAAGCTCAAACTCTAGTCTGACTGCGACTTTAAGCCGTAATCACACTAGAGTTTGAGTATGTGACATTGTGACATATGGTGCTGTGAAAGGGGCGGGATTAAACAAGAAGATTAGAAAAAAGCGAGTGATTGCTCCATATTTAAAATTTCTGTACAGAAAAGTCATGTTTTGATCTTTTATTAGATTCACGCAATCACGTGATGCGATTTCACCAAGCTTGAACTTTCGAATGCAGCGACATGCAAAGCTTGTCACATGAGCTTGCGTTTCCGGTCTGCTGCATTCACATGCGTATGAATTGAAGTCTGTGGGGCAAAAAGTGCGGTGTGACCGTGGCTTTCGTAAGATGATATTTAAATGTTAGACACCTGAGCTATATACACTGCAGGTGTTGTTTATTAATTTAACCTTTATGTTTCATTGTAAATAAAAATGTATTCATTTCTGCTGATTTGTTTAATTATGTTAAACATTTTCTGTTGTATATTTGTTTGCTGCCAAAACAATAAAATACATTTGTCTGATGAATTTATATGCTTTCTATTTTTTATAACCGCTAAGATTACTGATTATTTTAAGTAACGCTACAAAAACTACTATATATGATATAGCATTAATGTGTATGCAGTATTATGCTGTGGGTAGTAACGCTACAGTACAGTAATTAACTGTAACAGGTTCCAGTTAGTTACTGCTACTGCTTCATTACAGTAATTAACTGGTTAGTAATCAAAATGGTTTGATTATAGTAATTAACTGGCAAAAACATTACAGCTAAAAACAGTATGCGAGCTGAGTAGTTTGTCTGAATTCATAAAATTTGAAAAACAGTATGTGGGAAATACCCGGATGACCAACTACTTTTGGTGAGATTCTGAAGTGCGCATCGGATGGATGCTACGCTATCACAGGATGCACCCTGATAGAATTCATGAATGAGTGAAGTGGTGCAACTAACACGGGTAGGTCACGTGGTGATGACAAAATGGCGGATATAATACGTCTGAGTTCCACTCATAGTATTGACATTCATACAGTATAGAACGTAGTTATCTAACGGCTGAGTAGTACGTTTAAATTCAAATGCAGTACCTACTAAGTAGTAGGCAATTCCGGATGCAGAAAGTGACTAACTGGTAACAGTGTTGCCAGTATTTCACTGCTGTAAAAAAGGTCTAACAATGCAGATATTTTAATCTGATAGGCAAACTTGATTGAAGAACCTAATTATGCAAAGATCAGTTATCAAGGTTGAAATATACAGGATCTGCAAAATCATCTTAAATCTTTTAGTTGATGTATGAAAAACGAATCCGTATTACTATGACAATAACTCCTGGATGAGTTTTGAAGAACAAAGTTATCTCAGATCATGTCAAATTGTCAATAATCGAATCCAGGTGAGTAATCTACCTATGAAAAATGAACCTCAGCCCTCCAGCATGCTGTAAACATGTTATTATAGAAGAAATGTTGCTTGGAGATGAATAAAACTTTAATTATGACTAGGGCCAGACAGAATCTGCGGACATTTTTTGCTATTTCTGCAGAGAATTTTATAAAAATCTGCGGATTTATGCGGAATTATTTTGGGAGTATCTTAACTAAAAACTTAATAAGGTTAATTAATACTAAAAAAAAACTGTTTAACTTTTATTTAATGTTTACAATGCAAATCCATATTATTACTGAAATCAATAAAAAAACTGAATAAATATAAATTTACTCAATGATGGGCTAAAATCTGCGGATTTCTGTGCGCGCAGATTCCGTGTGGGCCTAATTATGACCTGTAAACAAATTATTTATAATAAATTCTGTAATATTACACAAAATAAAAAAAGACAATTTGATTTACACCATTAAGGAAAATTAAATGCCGTCAAAACAGTCAAATAGTTCACATAAAAACGACTATCAACAAAAAAAAAAATTTAATATATTGTTTATATAATTATATATTTTTTATACTTACTTTGAAGTCTGGCGGAATTTGGGCACCAAAACCAAAAGCGGGAAACATTTTGTCACTGGAAACAGATCAGAAGCAGGAAAGATTAATTAATGCACATTGAGCTCCAGAGATGAGCACTGAGGTAAGCAGGGAGTGACATTGTGAGAGGTCAAATATAATTGACTCCCAGCTTAACTGACATCTTGGGTTAGAGAGTGACTGAAGTGTAGAAAGACAATGCTTGACATGACACCTTTGCATTCAGGCACTGCTAGTCATAAGACATACTATGTCATAATATGCGATTGTTTGATTGATTGATTGATTGATTGATTGATTGATTGATTGATTGATGTAATGTGTAGTTGATAAATTAATTGTTCTGAAAGTTTGGTTAATGGCCTGTAGTCAGAAAATAACTGGTGTAGACGTTATGTAATGGAGTAGCTTTTTTAGTTGGTCTATTCAATATCATGACTGTTTGCTTGACTGGGCACATGGTTGATTAATTGTTTGACTGACTGACTGACTGACTGACTGACTGACTGATTTAGGGAAAGATATGTGGGTCACCTCACCTATCATAGTCCTGGCAGATCTCCCCAACAGCGATGAGTGCTTTCAGGTACTCATTGGGCTGGTAAGGGTGGATGTAGTGGAGGGAGCAGCTGTTTCGAGGGTCTCCATTTGAGGCAGTGAAATCAATGGCCACCTGTAAAACAATAACATTTGATAAAAAGATGAGTTGATTCAAAATTGTTCATTTCATCATCGTTTACTCACTGTCATTCCAAACCTGCATGAGCCTTATTTCTCCCATGGAACACAAAAGGTGCGATTTTTAAGAATTGATTTATGACCAGGGTTAGGGGGTAACAAAATAAATGTTTGGCTTAATATATTTAAAATACAAAGAATATAAGTAACTGTAATTTGTTATAACTACATTTTCAATAGGTGGTAATCAAATTGCAGATTACCAAAGTGATTACTCTGAATTTTAAGGTAATTTTTGTTTAATATTTAAGTAAACATGGGAATTATAACCAATATGCCAGAGCGCGGTTCACTTGGGCTCGAAATATTAGACTGCGTGTCACCGCATATCCAACGACGTAAACGATATAACTAAAGAAATATCCACTGTGCTGAGCGAGAGCGCTTACTGAGCAGCGCGTCATCAATGACGGAAGCGCGCCCAGGCCCGAATGTAATGTGAGTGTGGGCCGTCGGGGGAGTCGGGAGAGGGGACAAGCGTGCTTTGGCCCGATTCAAGGCAACTGTACATAGTGTGAGTACGGCCTAAGACGCTCATAAACAATCATAAAGTCCTCGTGCTGCAGGAATTAGGAAGTTTGCTGAAGGCGCAGCTGACGTGCAGTGAGGGGTTTGCGTCTTTAATAAACTACGACAGTTTGCGTTCATTGAACAGTACGAATGATTAATTAATCCATATGAAACAGTCCCTTAAAAGTCACGTCTCGCTTTCAGTTTCGGGCTCAAGCACGCTTGCACTCACACTGTAAGCGTACCGCGCCTGAGCCCAAGTGGAACAGTGCTCTGGCCCACCTCTTCCAACCGGGCCAGGGCCACCCAAGTGTACCGTGCCTGAGCCCGATTCAGAGCACTCACACTTCTCAAACGATCCGGGAAACGGGCCTGGGCCCGGTTCGGATAGCATAGTGTGAGTAAGCCCTTATTCTCCATGTAAAACAAAATGTGTTCTGTCTGTTCATTTTACTTATGAGTCTGAAAAGAAGAAACATCTCAGTGCAGGGTAATCTATGCCTACCTGTAACAAAACCTTTATCAGAATTGAAGGGTTCAATGTCCAATCTGAAAAAGCCTAAGGTAGATATTTGGAAAAACGTATCCAGTAACACTTGCTGTTCAATTTTTATCATTTTTTGAACAATGAATGGCTATCATTACCGGAGAGGATCTGCTAGGAGGAATGGCAGAGGATCCCCAAATCCAGGTGTAAATAACTTGCTGCATCTACTAAATACTGAGCAAAGGGTCTGAATACTTAGGACCATGTGATATTTCAGCTTTTCTTTTTTAATAAATCTGCAAGAATGTCAACAATTCTGTGTTTTTCTGTCAATATGGGGTGTTGTGTGAAGATTAAAAAGGAAAAATGAACTTACATGATTTCAGCAAATGGCTTCAATATTACAAAGAGTGAAAAATTTAGGGGGTCTGACAACTTTTCATACCCATATATGTGAAGAAATAATGTGTTTTAAAAAAAAATGAAGCATAAGAACACGTTGTTCTTGTCTTATGTTCTTGTGTTGCACCCCATAAACACAATCAAGCCTTTACAAAATCTACTGGACCACCCCTTTAAAGGTAAACATCCCAGCCCCGATTATGACTGGCGCTCACTCTGTGTTCATACAGTGATGGCCATAATGATAAGAACACCTGACAGATCTAAAAATATTAATGTGTATTTCTTCCAAAAAATGATTTAATTTAATGATTTAATTGTTTATGGAACATGCAACTAGATGGAACAAATACCAGATGAAGAGAGTCATACTATTTTCATCCACCTTCACAGTCATGGCCTAATGGTTAGAGAGTTCGAGTGCAAGTTCGAGTCCTGGCACCAACAGGGATTTTAGGCATTGGGAGTTATTAATCAGTGCTCTCACCACCCTTAAAACCACAGCTGAGGTGAGTCCCTTGAGCAAGGCACATATCTCCAATCTGCTCCCTGGGTGCAGCAGCAATGGCTGCCCACTGCTCTGTGTGTGTGTGTTCAATGCTGTGTACATGCAGAGCTCAAATTCCGAGTTTAGGCCACCATAATTGGCCCTGTCACTTTCATTTTTTTCACTTTCATATCTGGTATTGGGTATGTGCAGCTTTTGCAGCAGTTACAGCCGCAAATCTCACTCACTGGAATACTTTCTATATGTTTCCTGAAAATCTTGAACACTAATATTATTTCGGCTGCACAGTGGGTAGCGCTGTCGCCTCACAGCAAGAAGGTCACTGGTTTGAGCCTCGGCTGGGTCAGTTAGCATTTCTGTGTGGAGTTTGCATATTCTCCTCGTGTTCACGTGGGTTTCCTCCGGGTGCTCCGGTTTCCCCCACAAGTCCAAAAAGATGTGGTATAGGTGAATTGGGTAAGCTAAATTGTCCAGAATGTATGTGTGTGAATGAGAGTGTATGGCTGTTTCCCAGTGATGGGTTGCAGCTGGAAGGGCGTCCGCTGCGTAAAACATATGCTGGATAAGTTGGCGGTTCATTCCGCTGTGGCGACCCCAGATTAACAAAGGGACTAAGCCGAAAAGAAAATGAATGAATGAAACAGAAAGGTTAAATTAATAAACCTAAAATTAATAACCTGCAGTGTATAACTCAGGGGCCTGATTCAATAAGGAGATTCAACCAACTCTGAGTTTAAACTTGAACTCTGAGTTGATTTACCGAGAGATTAAAAACTCAGAGTTTTTGGTTTCAGAACAGCTGATCTGATTTGGGTTAATCAACTTTGAGTAGCTTAACTCAGAGTTAAGCGCGCACACCACGGGCCTGTTTCAGTAAGGAGGTTCAATCAACTCAGAGTTTAAACTTGAACTCTGAGTTGATTTACCCAGAGATTAAAAACTCAGAGTTTTCGGTTTCAGAATAGCTGATCTGGGTTGGGTCAATCAACTTTGAGTAGACCAACTCAGAGTTAAGCGCGCACACCGCAACTATAAAAAGGCATTATCAATGGAGCGCAGATACTACGAGTTCTCCAGCTGAACTTGATGTGCTCATGCAAAGTTATAGCAAATATGAGCATATATTTAAAAAAGCAACACCACTGCATCAGTGAAACAGAGACAGTTAGCGTGGGGAAACATAGCTGCTTAAGTTAATGCACAAGTTTACATTTAAAGTATTTCAATAATTAAGTATAATAAAAAAGTAATGTAATGTGTTACGTTTATTGGCCATAATTTTAAAGTTATTTCAGATGTAATTGCATTAAATTACATAAAATAGGCTAGTGCATTTCTACAACAAATTTGACAAAACAAATATGCATATAACCGTAGCTTAATATTTAGTGGAAATGTTTAATTTAAGGTTCCCACTTTTGCACACATTGATCAGTTTTAATAGATTTAAGTGCACTTGTGTGTCTGCCTTTTTTATAGTTCGAGTGGTAGAGAATGATATGACATTTATAATGTAAGCAGAACTAAAATAAATAGTTTTTAGAACGAGTAATAATCCCATTAATCTAGTTAGTAGGTCAGTGAATTTAAGCTAATTAATTATTAAAAAAGGACAAGCTATTCTCGTACGTGACATTGTTCTTTGTGTGACTAAAATGTATTAGCTACACTGTAAAAAATAAAAATTTGAGTTAACTTTAAATTTTAAAGCAACCGGCTTGAAAAGGCTGGTTTAAGTCAAGTATACTTTACGGAATAATTTGGCACAACTTCAACCACTGAAGCTTAATAAACTCAAAATTTATTTGCAGCCGGTTGCTTTAAAATTTAAAGTTAACTCAACTTTTTATTTTTTGAACATATGGAGAAATAAAAATTTAAATATTTTACTTTCATTGAACAATCAGTTCCAAACATGCAGTTAAATCATTTTTATGAGTAAATTGAACTCAAAAATATGTCCACCTAACTTACAATTTTAAACTGAGTTAACAATTTGTAAGTTGGATTTTTTTACAGTGTATGTTTCCATACAAAAATGCTAATTAAATTTATGTGCAAAACTGGATTATTGCATAAAAGAGGTGCGAGTAAAGCAGCGTTTCCATCCAACCAGTCAAAGAGAACAAAATTGTCACTTCCTGATTAACTGCTAAATATCATAGAAGAAGCTGCGTGAACATGTTCTTTATTTAATAAATGACTTGTGCCTCAGAAGACAATGCCGACACACAATGAACGCGTGGTGGCGTTTGAGACACGCATGAGACGCGGAGAACAGACGCTCTTGACACGCTGCAGACTCTTTGAAGGTAATTAATAATATAATAATACTGAAACGGTTAAGGCGTTTTAGAATGACCAAAACAACATTTCAGATGTTTTACATGTGCTCAACATGCTGGTTTGCCCATTCACACACATTTTCATCATCATATGATCTATTATAACAACCTTTTTAATGCGTATACTGGAATTTGTTCAGTAAAAGTGTTTCCATCTTAGTTTACGTGCATCTTTTCTTATCGAATAAAAAGTTTCTCCTACTTAGTTATGCGCATATGTTTATTATGCCTATTTTCAAAAGTTATTAGCATCTTGGTGTTTCCATCAACCAATTTTTTATGCGCATATCCAAAATGCACATTAAAATAGGTGTGTGGAAACGTAAGTCTAAGGTGAGAAATACCGCTTCGTCTTTAAAAAAGTGGAGCAGACCAACAGAAACTCTGAGTTTAGAGAATAAACCTGCTCCTGACCAGGTTAGGTTCACAGAATAAGTTACCACAGTAACTGACTCTGAGTTAAAGTTACCTCTCTTTCAGAAACAGGCTTAACTTACCCTGCTTTCTCAAGTTTGACAAAGCTGCCATTTTGAAACGGAAAACCCAGAGTTTCTCTCATTTCAGGGTTAAAATACTCTGACTTTTCACTTAACCTCCTTTCTGAAACAGGCCCCTGGACTATAAAAAGGCATTATCAATGGAGCACAGATATTACGAGTGACCGTAGTAACATCTGAAAAAAAGAGGCCAGCATTTCTTTCTCTAGTTGAACTTGATGTGCTCATGCAAAGTTATAGCAAATATGAGCATATATTTAAAAAAGCAACACCACTGCATCAGTGAAACAGAGACAGTTAGCGTGGGAAAACAGCTGCTCAAGTTAATGCGTAATTTTACATCTAAAGAATTTAAATATTTATGTATAATAAAAAAGTAATGTAATGTGTGACGTTTATAAAATTTTTACACACGTTCCCACTTTTACACACGTTGATCAGTTTTAATAGATCTAAAAGTGCACTTGTGTGTCTGCCTCTATTATTGATCAAGTGTAGAGGTTTATATGACATTTAGAATGTAAGCAGAACTAAAAAATTGTTTTTAAAATGAGTAATAATCCTATTAATCTAGTTACAGTACATGTCAAAGGTCAGTGAATTTAAACTAATTATTTAAAAAAGGACAAGCCATTCTCATACGTGACTTTGTTCTTTGTGTGACTGAAATGTAGACAATAGCTATGTTTCCATCCAAAAATATTAATTAAATTTATGTGCAAAACTGGAATACCGCATAAAAGGCGTGCGAATAAAGCAGCGTTTCCATCCAATGAGTCAAAGAGAACAAAATCATCACTTCCTGATTAACTGGCACTAAATATCTACAGTAAAAACAGAATTTACTGCGGTAGAAGAAGCTGCGCGAATCTTTTCTTTATTAGTAGTAGACAAGTCTTTTTATTGATTTTTTCAGAAAAACTTTTTAACAGAGGAACTCAAACATATACAAGAACAAAGTACATGAAAAAAAAAATATATATATAGGAAAAAAAATACAAGGTGAAATAATACTAATAAAAAAAAAAAAAAAAAAAGAAGGGTGAGTTGGGGGCGAGGGGGAGGAGCTTACAATTTAAGTATTTGGAATAAATTTGTTCTCAAAATATGACAGGAATGATCTCCAAACTTTGAAGAATCTATTATTTGAGCCTTGGGTGCTATATTTGAGTTTTTCTAGCTTTAGATATGCCATGACATTTTCTACCCATTTAGTAAGTGTTGGTGGTTTAGTTGACTTCCACTGCAAAAGTATAAGCCTTCGGGCCAACAAAGAAGAGAAAGCTAGAACATATAATTGACCTGATGGTAGTGCAAGGTTTTCAGGTGTCACACCAAATATTGCTATTACTGGATCTGGTTGTATCTCCTTTTCACATATATAAGAAAAAGTCTCAAACACCACAGACCAAAACGGTCTTAGGGATGGACACTTCCAGAACATATGACCCAAGTGGCCTCATCTCTGTGGCACCTAACATGTTGGATCAATTTCTGGGAATATTCTTGACAATTTGCTTTTAGAAAAGTTCAACCTATGAATTATCTTAAATTGTAATAAACCGTGTTTGATGCAGATAGATGTTGAGTGAATTTTCTTAATTGTTGATTGCCAGACTGTCTCTGGAACTATATTTCCTAAGTCATCTTCCCACTGTTTCTTTAAAAAATCTAAAGACGGTGCTGCTGCTCTTTGAATCAGACTGTACACTTTTGATATCAGGCCACCCTCAGATGCATTTAAGTTAAAGATCTCCTTAATCCAGCTGCTTATGGGAGGAGCTGAAAGTGTACTAAAATACTTTTTTACTAGGCTTCTTACCTGTAGATATCTGAAGAAATGTGATTTAGGAATATCAAATTCTTTAGTCATATGTTCAAATTACATAAAATGACTCCCTTGAAAAAAGTCCCTTGCATATCTGAGTCCCTTTCTAAACCAGAACTGAAAAGCATGATCAATTAAGGATGGTGGAAACAATGCATTGGAAGTAATGGGTAATAAAGAACGTGCTTGTTTTTGCTTGAAATGTGTCCTAAACTGAGCCCATATCTTTAATAAACTAATGACCATAAGATTGTTTGGCAGATACTTTCTATTAAGTGGTAGTGGGGCACAAAGCATTGAAAATAGAGAAACTGTACCACAGGATGCCTGCTCCATCTCTACCCATACAGGTTCATTCTCCTGATTTTCATGATCTGTCAGATAAACAATTTTTTCAAGGTTACATGACCAATAGTAATACATAAAGTTGGGCAACGCCAATCCCCCAACTTCTTTCTGCCTTTATAAAAATGCTTTCCTAATTCGTGGAATGCTTTTATTCCATATAAAAGAAGATACCTGTTTGTCCAGCTCCTTAAAGAAAGATTTAGGGATAAATACTGGGACATTTTGAAACAAAAACAAAAACCTTGGCAAAATAGACATCTTAACCGTAATAATTCTGCCTGCAAGAGAGATAAAATAATAGACCAATAAAGACCATCGGTTTAAATCTTGTTTGGTTTTTTCCATCACTGCATCAAAGTTACATCTAAATAGCTGTTTATATGTACTGGTCACTGAAATTCCCAGGTACTTAAAAGATATATTACTAATTTTAAATGGAAATTTACTGAGGTCTGACTGCTTTGCTTTCTTATTAATTGGAAAAATATACTTTTACTGAAATTGATTTTATATCCTGAAACTGCCCTAAAGCTATTTATAAGATCTATCGCTTTGGGTATGGAACTATCAGGATTGGATATGCATATAATGAGATCATCTGCGTAATCTTTTCTTTATTTAATAGGCTAAATGTACTTGTGCCTCAGAAGACAATTGACACACAATGAACATGTGGGGGCGTTTGAAGCCATGAGACGCGGAGAACAGACGCTCTTGACTCGCTCCAGAGGTAATTAATAATATACATTAATACTGAAACAGTTAAGGCGTTTTAGAATCACCAAAACAACATTTAAGATGTTTTACAATGTGCTCAGCCTGCTGGTTTGTCTATTCACACACATTTTCATCATCATCTCTTATAACAAACCTTTTTTTAATGCACATACTGGAATTTGTTCAGTAAAAGTGTTTTCATCGCAGTTTATGCGCATCTTTTCTTATCGAATAAAAGTCTATCCTACTCAGTTAATATGCACATTTTTTTAATGCATATTTTCAAAAGATAAGTGCATCATGACGTTTCCATCAATCGTTTTTATGCGCATATCCAAAATGAGCAATAAAATAGGTGGATGGAAACGTAAGGCTAAGGCTAGAAATACCGCTTCGTCTTTAAAAAAGGGGAGGAGACTGACAGAAACTCTGAGTTTAGAGAATAAAACCTGCTGCTGACCAGGGGCCTGTTTCAGAAAGGAGGTTAAGTGAAAACTCAGAGTATTTTAACCCTGAAATGAGAGAAACTCTGGGTTTTCCGTTTCAAAATGGCAGGTTTGTCAAACTCGAGAAAGCAGAGTAAGTCAAGCCTGTTTCTGAAAGAGTGGTAACTTTAACTCAGAGTCAGTTACCGTGGTAACTTACTCTGTGAACCTAACCTGGTCAGGAGCAGGTTTTAATCTCTAAACTCTGAGTTTCTGTCGGTCTGCTCCACTTTTTTAAAGACGAAGTGGTATTTCTCACCTTAGACTTACGTTTCCACACACCTATTTTAATGTGCATTTTGGATATGCGCATAAAAAATTGGTTGATGGAAACACCAAGATGCTAATAACTTTTGAAAATAGGCATAATAAACATATGCGCATAACTGAGTAGGAGAAACTTTTTATTCGATAAGAAAAGATGCGCGTAAACTAAGATGGAAACACTTTTACTGAACAAATTCCAGTATACGCATTAAAAAGGTTTGTTATAATAGATCATATGATGATGAAAATGTGTGTGAATGGACAAACCAGCATGTTGAGCACATGTAAAACATCTGAAATGTTGTTTTGGTCATTCTAAAACGCCTTAACCGTTTCAGTATTATTATATTATTAATTACCTTCAAAGAGTCTGCAGCGTGTCAAGAGCGTCTGTTCTCCGCGTCTCATGCGCGTCTCAAATGCCACCATGCGTTCATTGTGTGTCGGCATTGTCTTCTGAGGCACAAGTCATTTATTAAATAAAGAACATGTTCACGCAGCTTCTTCTATGATATTTAGCAGTTAATCAGGAAGTGACAATTTTGTTCTCTTTGACTGGTTGGATGGAAACGCTGCTTTACTCGCACCTCTTTTATGCGATAATCCAGTTTTGCACATAAATTTAATTAGCATTTTTGTATGGAAACATACACTGTAAAAAAATCCAACTTACAAATTGTTAACTCAGTTTAAAATTGTAAGTTAGGTGGACATATTTTTGAGCTCAGAGTTCAATTTACTCATAAAAATGATTTAACTGCATGTTTGGAACTGATTGTTCAATGACAAAGTAAAATATTCAGTTGAGGAGACTTTAAATTTTTATTTCTCCATATGTTCAAAAAATGAAAAGTTGAGTTAACTTTCAATTTTAAAGCAACCGGCTGCAAATAAATTTTGAGTTTATTAAGCTTCAGTGGTTGAAGTTGTGCCAAATTATTCGGTAAAGTATACTTGACTTAAACCAGCCTTTTCGGTCAGCTTAAAAAATTTATTTGGCACAACTTCAACCACTGAAGCTTATTAAACTCAAAATTTCTTTGCAGCTGGTTGCTTTAAATTTTAAAGTTAACTCAACTTTTTATTTTTTACAGTGTAGCTAATACATTTCAGTCACACAAAGAACAATGTCACGTACGAGAATAGCTTGTCCTTTTTAAATAATTAATTAGCTTAAATTCACTGACCTACTAACTAGATTAATGGGATTATTACTCCTTCTAAAAACTATTTTTTTTTAGTTCTGCTTACATTATAAATGTCATATCATCCTCTACCACTCGAACTATAAAAAAGGCAGACACACAAGTGCACTTAAATCTATTAAAACTGATCAATGTGTGCAAAAGTGGGAACCTTAAATTAACATTTCCACTAAACATTAAGCTAAGGTTATCTGCATATTTGTTTTGTCAAATTTGTTGTAGAAATGCACTAGCCTATTTTATGTAATTTAATGCAATTACATCTGAAATAACTTTAAAATTATGGCCAATAAACGTAACACATTACATTACTTTTTTATTATACTTAATTATTGAAATACTTTAAATGTAAACTTGTGCATTAACTTAAGCAGCTATGTTTTCCCACGCTAACTGTCTCTGTTTCACTGATGCAGTGGTGTTGCTTTTTTAAATATATGCTCATATTTGCTATAACTTTGCATGAGCACATCAAGTTCAGCTGGAGAACTCGTAGTATCTGCGCTCCATTGATAATGCCTTTTTATAGTTGCGGTTAACTCTGAGTTGGTCTACTCAAAGTTGATTGACCCAACTCAGATAAGCTATTCTGAAACCAAAAACATTGAGTTTTTAATCTCTCGGTAAATCAACTCAGAGTTCAAGTTTAAAATCCGAGTTGATTGAACCTCCTTACTGAAACAGGCCCCAGGTTAGGTTCACAGAGTAAGTTACCACTCTTTCAGAAACAGGCTTAACTTACCCTGCTTTCTTGAGTTTGACAAACCTGCCATTTTGAAACAGAAAACCCTGAGTTTCTCTCATTTCAGGGTTAAAATACTCTGAGTTTTCACTTAACCTCCTTTCTGAAACAGGCCCCAGGTGTCTAACATTTAAATATCATCTTACAAAAGCCGCAGTCACACTGCACTTTTTGCCCCACAGACTTTCATTCATACGCATGTGAATGCAGCAGACCGGAAACGCAAGCTCAAGTGACAAGTTTTGCATGTGGCTGCATTCAAAAGTTTAAGCTTGGTGAACTCTGCGAAATCGCATCACGTGATTGCGTGAGACCAATAAAAGATCAAAACATGACCTCTCTGTACAGAAATTTTAAATATGGAGCAATCACTTAATTTTTTTCTAATCTTCTTGTTTAATCCCGCCCCTTTTCACAGCACCATACGACAGAATTTCACATGCTTCAAATTCCCAGTGATGGGTTGCAGCTGGAAGGGCATCCGCAGCTGGTTTTGATTGTCAGGATGATGTAGGCCTATAGTTATAATAATATTTATACAATATAGTTATAATGATATTTATACACAATCAAACTAGTGTGCAATTTTCTAAGCAAAACTAATACTAAAGTTGTTTTCAATTTGGTTTTGTAGTTCGGGCCCAAATAAATATTATTGTTGCCATTTTTAATCGTTTAAGTACATTTGATTGACAATATAAAAATCTGTGGATATTATCGATGCATTTATTGGGTAAAATTGCTACTTTTTACTGTCATTCAATGTGTTTTTGGTCATTATCAATGCACTGTCATTTTAATTGAACATGAGCAGCGTGGCAAAAATAGACCCAGCGCCGAAACTATCACGGCACTGCTGCTTCAGCGACACTCACGCCTTGCGCTGACACGCTGCTTCTGCATGCAACATGAAAGCTCTAATCTATACAAATAATAACGAGCCATGGTCGACCCTCAAACGAACCTTGTCGTCGTCTTGATGAACAGCCACAAAGCCAAAAAGAAGAGCAGATCTTACCCTGTGCCCCGTAGTTTTTTACGAGACAGTCTGAAGCGCGAGCGGTTTCGCTTTCTTGCTTGCGCTCGCCCCGCGTCTATATTTGAAATAACAATAACTTCTTGAGCTGATGATAATAACGTGCGCGTGATTATTGACGTGCTTTTGAAACCTGATCCTGTCAGAAACTGACAAACGTGAGAGTGACGCGCGAAAAAAACAAAAGGAGAAGCCCGACAAAAAGGAGCACATTATTTTTTTTAGCAAACGTGAACAAACTGCCATGTTTAACTATTATTATCACCTTTTGGACTATTATGAACTCGGAATGATGAAATTACTTTCTAACAAGAGGCTACACGTGCTGCTGAAGATTAAAGACACATTTAATCATGAGAGGTTTGCACTGACTGTGGGCTATATTTAGTGTTGTTTTGAAGACTAAATGTATGCTGTGTGTAGTTTTTCTGTAAGTGGTAACATATCGGAGACTGTAAGTGTCTGTATGTTTTCATATATGTTGCATTTATTTATTTATTTTCTATAATTGCAGACGTTACAGTAGGCTATTTCGCATTGTCATTGATCTGCAGTTATAATCAACCTTATGTTTATAGAAAAGTTAGTAATAAACATTTATACAGAAGTATTTATGTGTATAAAGCATCTGTTTTGTGAAAAGTGCTTCTCATATGATATGTGAGCGACCCGTACAACTTTACTTTAGACATTTTCTCGAGCGAAAATGACGTTGACTGCAACTTTCTGTCGTACACCACGCCCACTAAAAGAGTACCATTGGTACACTTTTAGCAGTGGAAAGATAACCCATACCGTGACCCGTACTGTACCAGTCAGTGGAAACGAGCCATAAAGGGACTAAGCCAAAAAGAAAATGAATGAATGAATAAATATTATTTCATGCCTTCTGCAACTGAAGCCAAATGTTTGCCTTTGAATTCTGTGAAGGAATATGATTGTGCACTGTAAAAAATTTTGTTGTTGTTCTTTTGACTTTGAAAAGTAAGTGTTCGTGCTGGTTAAAGTTGACAGGACTTGACAATACAAGTGTAATGGAAGTGGTCTAAGTTTAGTTAACTTGAATAGATAAGTTGTTGTAATTAAGAATGATGTTGATAGGACTCTATAATTTAAGTGCAATAAACATGGTTGAAGTTTAGTGAACTTAAATATTGAAGTTGTCACACACTACAGCCAATTTTGTGTACCCAATTCAACTATAGCACATAACTTTTAACTGTGGGAGAAACCGGAGCACCCAGAGGAAACCCATGCAAACCTAGGGAGAACATGCAAACTCCACACAGAAATGCCAACTGGCCCAGCCGGGACTCAAACAGTGACCTTCTTGCTGTGAAACGACAGTGCTTACCACTGAGCCACCGTGCCACCACATACTTGAAGTTACTTACCTTCAATTAATCAGGATTACTAATGGTTCCACTAATGGACCATGGTTCATTTAATACTAAAAACAGTGTTTTAAAGTCTGCAAATACAAATTTCACCAAAGAAGCAGGTATCTGAGAAAAGCCTCAGACAAACACACACCCCAACATTACAATGAGAAAATGGTGGTCAGTGACAGCGTTGCCAGATACACTTTGTTTCCAGAATGTTTTCAGCCCAAACTCTATAAAACCTCCAAAATGCAAAACAGCTAAAAATTATTAGGTACACACACTTGGTTTTTGTTAAATATTTAACATAAACGCATGTTCAAAACATCCCAAACCCATCCAAATTTAGTCAACCACTTAAGTCATTTTTTTACCAGCACAATTAAATTCTAAACCTGCAAATAAATAAATATGTCTAATAAGTTCAGCCAAGTAACACTTTGATATATAAGTTATGTCAACACATTCAATCCAGATAAATTACCTTAACTTAACAAATATTAAGTTGTGATAACTAATTGGCACAATCATTTTTAACAGTGCTATTGAAATAGGCCCGTTTTTTCTAAGTAAAATGATGCAAAACATATTATAATGGCTCTATTCTATAGTCATAATAATGACTTTATAAATATTTCATTCCTTTTATGTGTATGGTAATGGCCAATTCAATTAAACAACTGAAACATCTAAAAATCCAAGTGTTCTGATAATTTTGGACAGCACTGTAGTTTTTAGAGTGCAGAGACTTAAAAGGCTGTCATAAAACTGCTGTACAGAAAGACCTCTTAATATGTAGATCAACTTTCAAAAAAAGGTAAACAAAGATTTATGAACTTGCACATTTTGTGTACTAGTGTTTCACTTACAGCACCTGCCACATTACTTCATTTATTATAAACATGGCTTAATGTATTAAGACCAAGCGGCAACCTCCCGCTCTCCCTCGGGAAGCCAATACGGAAGTAACTGAAATTGCAATTCATCGAAATTCCGCTAGCCCTGGCTCAAAATTTCTATTGACCCCACTGCTAGAATGGCCAACTTTACAGCATATAAAAAGGTGTTTACAGCCTGGTACAAAAAACAATTTTGGTTCATATAGCTAATATTACCCTTCATGACAACTGTGAGGGGGGTGAATTTTGTTATAATTCATCCGTTTCCTTTATATTAGGTTATATTAAGTCTGCATAATTAAGGGCGTGGCCACTTGAGTGACAGTTAGGTCTCGCTGGTCGCTGCCACTTCACCTCAGCTGATTAGCCGCTGATCTTGGCATATTCATCTTATTTTTGTGTTGTTTTATGTGGCTTTACACAGTCATTTGCCTTTTGGAATTATTTCTTACAATTATCAGAGAATATGGCATGCTGTGTGCACTTAATTCACGTGTGAACCATTCACATGGCCTCTATTTACCTGGTGAGTGAAATTATATACTTATACACCATCTCTATAAATGTATTCGTTTTATTTAAGATCAATTATCATTTATAATGTTCTTTAGGCCTGTAAAGCACTCCAGAATCTGACAGATTGTTTAGCTGTAGGTTCTAGAACCATCATCTGAAACATTGTCATACAGTGGTATGCCTGGATTTCATCAATAGCCTTGCATTTACTAACATAGATATTTGAAGTGTTTCGCTCCACCTCTTCGCCCTTATTTGGTATCTCGCGGTTTGTGCGATAACACGCAAACAAAATGGCAACGGTTGGCCATGCCTACTGGTAGCTTCTTTTGGGTTTTTCATAAACCTATGGGTGACGTCACGGATGCTACGTCCATATCTTTTACAGTCTATGATTAAGACAAATATTGAATTGATGATACAGCACATACAGGCTTAAAGAAATGAAGCCATATTAAGCACTATATTAAGGTCCATATCTGGTCTGGGCTCTATATAGTTTGTGCATACTGAATTTAGCATTTTCATTTCACTGTCTTACAACATTAGCATTTAGTACAAACCTAGTAAAAGTGAATAGTGAATTGAAGGAAAGACTTATTTTTCTGGACAAACTATGGATATAAAATGACATACATACAATATTTAATGTCATCTGAATTCACAAAATAGGTTTAGTTTAAGATTGAAATAATTACTGACTGATGAACTAATAATTTAGCCAGGTTTTGTGAACTGAGTAAAATGACTGATTCACTGACAAGACCTATGCATAAAAAAGAGCAGACAGTGCAAATCTTTCACATTTCACTGAAGAGTTCTGCAAAAGAAGTCATACAGATTTGAAATGACATGAAAATGTGTAAATACAGTATTTACAGAATCCAAACTGTAGATGCTTTTCCAAAAATGCTCAGCTGCAAACTAAACGTCCTGATTAAACAATTTACACTTATTTATGGTTTAGTTGGTGGAGTACTCTCCAATACTTACTGTGAACTGAATCTGACAACCTCCCATTATGTAATCCAGGAAAGAGTGCATCTTAATGATCTGAAAAGCAGATAATATAATATTCATTATGCTGGATGTTGATGAGTCAACAGTCAACTCCAGTTACGTGTATCCTACATGTCTAGTTGTGTGTATATACATTCTTTTTTTAACTTTATTTATAGTTTTTGTAAAAACACCTAATAGTGTACAACATGCACATTTGTTAACAAAATGTTATCAGCGTTATTACCCTATCCCACATTATTATATATAAATATATATATATACATTTAAAATGGTGTTTATTCCAGATCCTCATTTGATATAGACGGACATTTCTCCGGGGGAGAAGCTTGGACCAGACGTGTGGTGTTACGTCAGGTTTTGTGCAAACAAACATTGAAATCTTAGCAAATACTTGCTTCATAGACATATATAACAAATATATCCAAATAAAGCTTGAAATCTGTTCTTTTAAATTAACCAAGTGCACTTGAAAAGGTACAGTCCGTCCTGTCAAATGCACATCACATGACAGCAACTACTCAAATTCCCACAAACTTGTAAACAAAAAGTCGCTGTCATTTCTGGAGGAGACCAAGTTGTGAATTACTTATGAAGAGCCAGCGCCATCTGACGAAGCAATATCCAGAGGACGATAATGTGTAACACTTCCATAAGTGAGGTTGGTGTCGTGATCTCATTTCATTTGAGTGCGCATGCACATTAGCTTGGGCACCCTGAAAAATGCAGATTTTGTTTGATTCGAACATTTAGAAATGAAACTTATGAGACAACTGTTGCTTAATTTTAAGCTTGGCAAACTGTTTTAAAGAATTTGATGTTTCTTTATTCAGACAGAATGCCAGAGCATACTGTCTTAGAGGCGTTATAAAGATGTCTGCCAAGTGAAATGACTTGCCTTAAAGCAGTGGTCTCAAACTCAATTCCTGGAGGGCTGCAGCTCTGCATAGTTTAGCTCCAACCACCTCCAAGTCACATCTGCTTAATAGTCTCAAGTAGTCTTGAGCGCCTTAATTAGTTGCATCAGCTGTGTTTAATTAGGGTTGGAGCAAAACTGTACAGAGCTGCAGCCCTCCAGGAATCGAGTTTGAGACCCATGCCTTAAAGGGACTTTGGTTTCAGTCAGTTTTGATCACAGTTCGAAATAAATGCGATTCTCCCAAACATTTGTAGTTACAGTACCATAGTAACTCGCATGTGCTGCACAGGAAACCAATGAGGATGGTTAATAGCAGACAGGAAATTCGCAAAATTTTAAAAAATACTCATCAATTATGCCACAAAATCAAGTTGTAAGAGGTTTTGTAACAAGAATATAGTTATTTTAAAGTCAAATTGGCAGTTTATGTATGAGGATAGCGCGTCTTTAAAAAATTTAAAACTCTGCATACTAAGCAGTCAGTGGCAGCTCCACGAATAGCTCCCCGCCGAGAGATGTTTAATAAATTTAATAAATAATATAAATCATTTTCGTTAACTTCCGGCCGCAACCATATCTGATCTAGCAACAACCCCGCTAAGAGAAGCTTTATATTAGCCAGACCATCTTAGGACCTGCCGCTGAATTTCATTTCCTGCATCTCTGTTGTTAAAACGTGATATATAATTAATCATGTGTGTATCTAACGGTCAGTCTTTGTACTTTTGAACCTATTTTTTTGTTCTGAGGTGTATTTATTTGGCAATTTATGAATTTAATTCATGTGTATAGACTTTAATGTGTTTTTAATAATCGTAACGTTATTCTACTCAAAGCAACGATCGCTGTCTTTTTGTTAGATCAATTCCATGAGATCAATTAGCCTAGCCTAATAATTTGATCCAAAAGAGCCATGATTACACGATTTAATTACTTAAGATCATAGGTGTCAAAGTCAATTCCTGGAGGGCCGCAGCTCTGCACAGTTCTGCTCCAACCCTAATCTAACACAGCTTATACAACTAATCAAGGTGTTCCATAGACATATACATCAGATATCACATACATGAGCATGTGTTAATACAGCCGCCATATTTGTACAGTGCTCCCAGGACAAATGTCATTCAACCGCACTAGTCAACACTAAAGCCAATCTGAAGATGCTGAACTTTTGGGCTGAGTACGAGTGTAGTAACAACCAAACAAAGAAAACAAAGCATAAAGACATAACATTTCATAGGTAAGATTTTGTGTTTTTTTTTGACGTTTTTGTATGTTACGAACTTTTAAGCTAAAGTCACGTTATTGATAATAATACAGTCACTTACTACATTGACCATAAGGCAAGGTAGCACCAACTTGCACTAAATTCTAGGCTTATGCTCGTTTTTTTTAATTAAATCAGCAAACTGTCAGGGTTCTGCCACAGTGTTCTTGTTAATTCTTGTTTTAGTGGCAGAGTCCAGACACTAGTCCTATTATGTCTTGTGTGTTGTGCTCGACTTAGGTTTCTCGGGTCGAGCACTGCTTTTTTGTCATTGTGTGTGTCTCTGTATGAGTGCCATTGTGAGCGCGCTTGGGCCGTGCGTGTTCCCGCTTGATGCAGGTGCGTGAGGTCTGGGCGTGTTTGCGATGCTCGCTCTCGTCCTGGTGTTCGTCTGTCTGCAGCATGATGTTTCATTCTCAGCGTCTCAGTCTAGTTGGTTTCGGTTGGCGCTGGGATGAAACATGCAGGCTGCATGTGTGAGTGCACGGTGAGTGTTTTCATTCATCGTGTACTCGTGTCTCGCATTCAGTCCTCTGTTGGTGTTGTGTTTAGCAAGTGGTGCATGTTTACATGCCCCGCGTGCTTCAGTGTTGTCATATAAACACGCAGTTAATGAGTTCTCTTATTGGCTGCGTGTTCTAGTCTTGTTTTATGTGAGCACGTGGCTTGTGTTGTTTGTGTCATGTGCTCTTCCGTCTATTGTCTAGTCCCACCCTCCTTGTTAACCCATTATTAGTTTATTATGTTCACCTGTCTGTTTGTTAATTATTTCTGCTTATATTCTCCTCATGTCTGCTGTCCTGTGCCAGTTCGTTGTCGTTTCTCTCCTTGTCTTGTCATGTGTTCCAGCCCTAATCCCTGCCAGCTTGCCCAGTCAAGTTTGTTTGTTTGTTTATTTGTTTTGCTAGTGTTTTTCCCCTCGGGGTAGTTTATTTTAGTGTTTTGCCTTTTATTTTTTTAAATAAATACCCATTTTTACTGCACTTGAGTCCTAGCTCCTTTTCCCTACACCAACCGTGACACAAACAAAGTAAATTAAATTTGACAACAAGAAACTGCGGTGCCAGAAACTTGTATTATTGTTGGCTAAGTGAAGTAACGGCTAGTTTTTGAAGTTGCTTATAAGGGTGCCTGATAACATGACAGTGCCTGTGCCTCAATGTGCATACTGTCCACCCTAAATTATTGAATATTACAAATGTTATATACCATTTAGATCAGAAAGGTGAATATGTACATTGAGACGCAGGGATATTGATGGTTCAAACGAATTGTTCATAATAAAGATTCATTCCCAAACAAATCGCTACCTCCATTAGAATTAGAAGTGAAAGCAGTAGAGGGGGTTTCAGGACAGGGATTAGATCAAATTTAACAAGGAGGGTAAATAATGCATTTCCATGGGCACAAACACATGCTCTTTGTTGGCAATGCCCATGCGGTCACTTATTCATCGATGTAGCAAAGTGATGTAAAATTATAATTTTCATAATTAAAAAAGAATATTTGCATACTGACCACCGGGAAAACTCCCGATCATAGATACATGTATAAATGTTTTAATATATGTGGCTCCGCATGGCCAATCCTCCACTGCACCTTGGTGCCACATTCATTTGAAAGGAGCGCTACCCTGTACTAAAATGGCGGCTCTATGACGCATTCCTTCCAATAGACAACAACAGCATAGGTGACACCTAATGCAAATATCTACAAAGGTGTTCAATATTTTTTTGAATACCTTGATTTTTTGGATCAGCTGTTAGGGTTGGAGAAAAACTGTGCAAAGATGCAGCCCTCCAGGAATAGACATTGACACCTATGCTTTAGATCAGGGGTGTCCAAACTAGGTCCTAGAGGGCCAGTGTCCTGGAGAGTTTCCAACCCGAATCAAACACACCTGAACCAGCTAATTAAGCTCTTACTAGATAAACTAGAAACTTCCTGGCAGGTGTGCTGAAGCAAGTGGGAGCTACTGTAAACTCTGCAGGACACCGACTGAGTTTGGACACCCCTGCTTTAGATGTTCAAAAATATTTGTTAAACAGATTTTATAAAAACAGCATGGTAAAACTATATATAAATTTATATATAAATTATTATAGGAAATAAACTAAACTATGGTTAAATTCATTAAATGCATATAGTAACATATTCCTAAAGCGTATTTTATTGCTATGGTACTTTTAATAAAATTTGTATATTTATTATGAAATGTAAACCATGGAAATTCTGCTATAGGAAGCCCAGCTTTCGCAGTATTAAAAGTAATGTTAACGTTAATGTTAAGAGAAAGCCAATAAATGTACAGATCCTCCCTCATCAGAGAAGTGGTATAAAGTTAATAAAAGAAATGCTTATGTGGCTTGAAACACACTCCAGGTGTGACTGGGAATTTTTTATTTGTCCACCTTTGATCAGATTGATGAAATCACATCTTAATAACATTAGCAGGTAAAAACAGCATGCACATGATCTCCGTGCGCACCTGGGGACCCTGTGAGGGGTAAAAAAATGCCAATTTTAGAGTGTCTATTTAGGCTAAGTGCAAATAGCGCACCTCATTGGAATAAGCTATTTGAGCAATTTCCACCCATCACTGTTTGACTGACAGCGACAACATAACTAAAAAGCGCAACTGACAGCAGTCTGAGAGGCGTAGCTAATAAAGCGCATTGCAACATGGGTTTTGATGCGATCATTAACCGAGTTCGAATCCAGCGTCTGATAAACTCGTTCTTCATTTTTTCCCATTACATATCAGATTGGAAATACATTTATTTTCAATAGAAAGAAAATATTTTTGTTTAAAAATGAAAATAATGAATGAATGTGATAAAAAGTCACAAGTGGCTCATATGTATTTAAGCCTATTTTATATGTGTATAAACAGCATCTAAATAGCTATTTTAAATATTCTATAAACATCTTAATATCTTATTAAAATCTTAATATAATTAATTTGTATTTACTATGTTAGCTGCCCTGCTTCACCCATATTCTCCGACCTCATGGCTCCGTTCGAAGAACATTTAATAAATGGCACATGCCTTAATAAAGGTGCCTCCTTCTCGGTAAAAAAGCACAGACAACTATATATTTTCCTTTTAGCAAATAGTTGCCACTATATATAATTATTATTATCTTTGTATTCAAATTGTCAGAAAATGACATCATATATAATCAATAAAAGCACACTGAGTTTATTTAAATATATTTTTTTAACTAAACAGAATGTTGTAATTGGTCAAGAATGGAATTGTCAGTTTTGAAATAACCCGCGGTAAATTGAGCAGACTGTAATGTAGTAGTTGTTGTAGATCAAAATGAGTGGACAAGTGGATTTAGCAAACGCGAAAGAAAAAGAGGAGAGGGAGGCATCTTTATTGAGGCATGTTCTATGTATACACAATCCTTCTTCAAACAGACCGATGATGAGGAGAATGAGGGTACTGAAGACGACGTTACGGTAACGTTAGCTAGTTATCAAGCTTAACTGGGTGAAGGAAGCTACAGTAACAGCAGCGCAACACAGACTGGACTTATCATGTGTCTGAATAGGAGAGAGATAGACAGAAAAAGTCCCTAAAGAGGAGAGAGACAGACAGAAAAAGGAGAGAGAGAGAGACAGAGACAGAAAAAAGTCCCTGAAGAGGAGAGAAACAGAGGAGAAGAGGTATAGTGTGTGTGCTTTTGGATACTTTCAGCTTTACAATCAAGTTGACCTATACTGTTTGTCTGTACTCTTATCACGAGGAAATCATTAATAAGTGTGTGTATTATGGAAGACTCGGATTCATAGAACTGGATTGGAGAGGAATTATGTGTTATATCCAATCATATGCATTATAAGTTTGTAGAAGTTATACATTAAAAATACCCTTGAATACCTAAATTTTAGTACTGCTTCAGTGAACTTGAACAAGTATATTAAAAACCATTCATTTTCTCTAGTTTTATTAGAATTTTTTTATCAAAGTGTGCTTTAAACGCTTTAAAAATAGGTTAAATCTTTGTAGACTATAAATATATGTACTATATATCATTCATTTTAAAAATGAGGACACTACATTAAAGATTCATTCATTCATTTATTTTCTTTTCGGCTTAGTCCCTTTATTAATCACAGCGGAATGAACCGCCAACTTATCCAGCATATGTTTTACGCAGCGGATGCCCTTCCAGCCGCATCCCATTACTGGGAAACACCCACACACTCTCAGTCACACAGCTTGTGTGTCTTTGGACTTGTGGGGAAAACCGGAGCACATGGAGGAAACCCACGTGAACGCAAACTCCACACAGAAACGCCAACTGACCCAGCCGAGGCTCGAACCAGTGACCTTCTTGCTGTGAGGCGACAGCACTACCTACTGCGCCACCGCATCTCCATTAAAGATTAATTTCCCTACAAGACAATGTGCCCAGGGGCCTCTGAATTCTTAATCCGGGCCTGAATGGAGGGACTAGAAAATCTGATAAATGTCAAAACTGATGAAAATTCTAACAAATATTGCACTGCAAAGAGCAAAACTAGTTTAAACTTAGGCCTACCTTAGCAAATGACTGAATAAACAGGATAACCAACGGCTTGCGACCACACGAGCCGTTGATTATCCCTTACATATATTATGTATCCCTTATATATATATATATATATATATATAATTCCTCACCTTGCACAGAGTAAGAATGACCATTCCAGAATTTCTGTAGTTCTTCTTTTTCACTTGGTACTTAGGATTAATACACTCCCACTGGATCTAAGAGGGAAAAAAAAATGTTACAGTAAGAAAACACTTCAGCACTATGCCGTTTATTCAGCTGTGCACATGATGAATTGCTTGGGCTTACAGGACTTTCATCTCAGGTCTGAGGTGTGCTTGTGAAATATCTGTGCCCACAGGCTGAGAAGTACATTTGACAGATGGATGTCTAAAAGACTAAGTATAACATACTGCAGTTCTTCGGAAAAAACAGCCTTTTAGAAAATGTAAGACTGATTGGATGGAAGGTAGCATTGAAAGAAAGACTTTCACAGGCATGCTACTGTACATGAGGGCCCAGATTATGTTGTAGTTTCTCTTGTGATGATGCCTGTCAGGACAAAAAAGAAACCTCTATCAAAACTAAACAGTTTGTCAAAAAGTTCTGAAAAACCTGATGATGCCATCAATCCAAACTACAGGAGTCATTTTAAATGATGCACAGACAATTATCTCTGCCTGCTGTAAAGATGTCAAATTAGACTGTTTTCTTGAAGATCATTCAAAAGTTTTCTTCCACCTCTAGAGAATGAATGCATCAGATTTTTCAGCTGAACATGAGGCACCTGTTTGTGAACCCAGTGCAATCACTATACGCTGATGGTCGAGGAATTCCACTCATTAACAAATGCAATGAAAAGTGCACGTTGAGGCCCATCGACTTTGCTCCTCTGAGCATTCGAGGGAACGATGGTGAATATGAAGTTAATGGAAATTAAAGCCACAGTGACAAGACTGCTAATAAGCAGAGCCGAAAATAGATTTAAAAAAAAGAAGCAAACTCATTCAGATGCCAAAGACTATATATGCAGAATATCCGGTAATGCAAACTACTGGATGTTTTAGTGAAATGTTACAGTTTTGAATTGACAACATTGAATGAATAATATAAGATTCATGAAATTCATAACTGAGCATAAGTTAGGCACTTATTTATTCTAAAATACAAATATTAGCTCATATAAGAACAAATTATTTCAATTCAATTCAATTTTCAATTCTTCTTCTTTTTTTACTTCCATAAATAAATCCTTCATACATTTTTAAATCCTTAAAATTATTTCCTTGTTTATTGGGCACATAGTACACATAGTAAAGGCCAAATATATGCTATTTTTGAAAATTTAAATCATTAGACGTCATCAACTTTTTAAAATATTCCAAATGTTCTATCTGTTTATCGTGGTTCTAATTCCTATATTGTGAATGGCAGTCATATTGATATTAGCATATAAGCTCTTTGCCAGCTTTGAGGTTTAATGTTATTTAATGAAATAAATATTATTTGGTTTCCCATGGTCATTAATTAAATTCATAAAAAGGCTGAATAAAAACTAACGTCAAGAGTCAATAAATCAATAATTATTGTATGTACCTTTGTTGTTTTTATATATTTTATGCTCCTGTTCAAGCAGGTTTTAAAACAATGATAATTCACCAGACTATTAAAATGAGATGAATTCAATAAGAATCAAAATTGAATTCATTTTTATTTATGTAATTCAACATAATATTACATCCTTACATTTTCAACCATTATCAAGGGCCTGGTCGCTGTGTCAGCAGCCTTAGCAGGGAACCCCAGACTTCCCTCTCTCTAGACACTTCCTCTAGCTCCTCTGTGAGGATCCCAAGGTGTTCCCATGCAAGATAAGACATGTTCCCTCCAGAAGGTCTTCTCTGGTGCCTCCTCCCAGTGGGACAAGCCCAGAACACCTCCCTAAGCACCCAACATACATTTAAAACACAAGCCATCTTTTTCCAGTCCAGCACCATGGCCTGATTTTCATTCCCACTGCTTCACACTTAACAGCAAACCACCCCAGTGCATGCTCACGATATAGGTTCGATGAAGAGATGGAATTCTGTTGAACCCTAACCAGACCCCTTCCTACCCCAGGCTGCACATGAAAATTCTGTCCATAAAAATAATAAATAAAACCAAAATGCAGCCCCACCAGAGACCAACATGAACTGGGAACAAGTTTGACTTATTGCCAGCAATGTGAACCAAACTCCTGCTCCACAGGATGACACAAGGGACAAAGCACATGTGGACTGGTTGAGCTTTACCCCCATGACATAACTCCCACAAACCCTTGAGCGCCATAGTGAGGTTATAGAGCTGGTCCAGGCTTCCATGACCTGGAAGAAATACCCATTCTCCTCTCCAGCTCCCTGGCATAAACCTTTCTGGGGAGTAAGATAAATATGATCCCCATTTAGTTGAAACACACCCTCCAACCCCTTTCCTTAAAAAATGAGGACTACCGCAGTTGCCCAATCCAGAGGTACTGTTTCCAAACTCCACGTGGTGCTGTAGAGGTGTGTCAACCAAGACAGCCTCACCACATCCAGAGACTTTAGGTAGTCAGGGTCTATCTCATCCACTCCTGGTGCCTTATCACTGCAGAGCTTGCAGACTACTTCAGTGATTTCAGCTTTGCTGATGGGCAAGTCAACCCCTGTGTCCCCATCTCTGCTTCCTCAATGAAAAGGCATGTTAGTGTATTTGAGGAAAATTATCATCTATCCACATGGTTAATTAGCTATAGATCACATACGGCTGAGGTCGGAAGTTAACAAGAATTATTTATATTATTTATTACATTTCCCATTAATTGTATTTTATTAACGTCCTACCCCAACCCTAACCCTAAACACAACCATCACAGTAATGTAAAAACAGATCTGGATCTGGAGTCTTCTCTGGGAAAGAGAAGATTAACCATGAGAATTATACATATTGTTTATTAAATTTCCCATTAATTGTATTTTATTAACGTCTACCCCTACCACAACCCTAAACCCAACTGTCACAGTAATGAAATAACAGATCTGGATCTAGATTCTTTTTTATTAGTATAGCTGTATAGCACTATAACAGTGTAAGTGAAGAACTGCTTCCCTTCCTGAGGCCCTAAAAGTTTTGCCAGAACCTCTTTGAGGCTGACCAATAGTCCTCTTCTATGGTCACTCCAAAATCTTGGACTCTGGACTTTTTTTTCCTTTGGAGTTGCACATGGTGAGAGGTGGTTGGCAGGTGTGAGCTTGCTTAAACAGTCCTATGGAGAAGAGGGCATTAACATGATATAATGAGCTCACAGGTGCAAGTTTGTTGAGAAATTAATATTGCCTTTAATTTAAAACCAATCAGTCAAGTGTACATTAAAGATATTTAAAGACTGACTGAAGTTTTTCTATTTCAAATAAATGCCTTGTATTCATTAAAAAAGTTTCTAAAAACTGCATCAAAATTTCCCCAAATCTGTTTTGTTAGATAGGCAATAATAAATGCCTTGAGGTGTTTGTTTCTTGAGGTACTTCTTATCAGCAAACAGTATGGTTCATCACTACAACACACTTAACTGTCAAAACATGACCTTGCAGTCATCCATTTGACACAGCACAAATACAAATCCAACTTTCCTCGCATGTGCTTTTTAGAAGTCACTCTTATTCTTCTACTTTTCTCAGTTTATTCCATGATGTGTCATTTTCTTCCTACAGCCCCTTTCATTACTGTCCCTGCAGGTAACACTGTGTTCACAGTGACAATAGACCAGAATCCTCCATATAATCAAGGACAAAAGGAAGTCAAAAAGAAGAATAGTAAGAGACGCAAACAGACAGACAGACAGACAGACAGACAGACAGACAGACAGACAGACAGACAGACAGACAGACAGACAGTTCCAACACACATAGGATGAGTCAAGAAAAGAAGATAGAAAGAAAACTGACAAAGTGAGACATAAGATAAAAAGTGTCAGGCCAGTTTCACACCACCTGCAAAGGTGTACATAAGAGAAGATGCAGCGTAACTGTAACAGCGGGCTCACATTATGCTTTCACACTGACAATCCCACCAGCAGATTCTATAGAGCCGCAGATCACTATAGAAAATAGACCATTTTCTCTGAGCTACATAAGGGGGTGCTTTGGTTAGTTGCTATGAATTTACTATCTGTCTTCCTATTGAGTTCCAAGAGTGTTCAAGTCGGTTACAGTATGCAGTTGTTTGGGCATTCTGTTTGCTTGCCAGGGTATTTTTGTGTAGTTGCTATTATATTCTGGTTAATTGCCAGAATGTCACAATGTGGTTGCTAAGGTGTTCATGGTGGTTGCAAGCCCATTGCTATGCAGTTGATAATGTGTTTTGGTAGGTTGCAAGATTGTTCATACAGTATGTGATTGTTAAAACAATAGCTGCATCTGAAAGCTTTAAAATGCTGCCTTTGGGGGCAGCATTCCAAAGCAGGAAGGCATCAAAGTACTTCATGTCTATTTTCTGATTGAATTTTAAAGGCTGCATAGATATGTTCTTCGCTTCCTCGATACCCCACAATCCTGTGCCTTCCATTTCTGACAGTTAAAACAATAAATAAACATTGCATCTCAAAGCACCACTTGGGTGTCATTTTTATGGCATCTGTAACGAGAAGCTAGTACTGTAGTGAGCAAATATTCCCTTAATTATCCCCAAAGCTCTCTCTTTCTTGCTGTACATGATTAAATCATTGTGCTTTTTCTGAAGTGTTGAATTTTACGAAATGCCTTCATGCATAAATGCTGCCTCCAGAGTCATTGCCTGATAGGACAGCGATGCAATAAGTGAGCTGCCTAAGCTTTCAGAGTCAGCCAAGGTCTATGCACTTGGCTGCATGTTTTGGTTTAATGACAAGCTGTTGTTATCAGATTGTTGCTACACTGCTACACTTATTACAACTTAATATTTTGAGTTAGGTTAACTTATTTAGATTGAACGTGTTTACATAACTTATATATCAAAGTTTTATCAAACTTATTAGACTTAAAAAAGAGTCAGCTGAACTCATTTATACAGTATTAGTTAACTTTTTTAAACATCTTTTTAAATAGTACCCATACAGCTGAAGTCTGAAATTATTAGCCCCATTTTGATTTTTTTCTCTTTTTTTAAAATATTTCCCAACTGATGTTTAACAGAGCAAGGAAATTTTCACAGTATGACTGATAATATTTTTTCTTCTGGTGAAAGTATTATTTGTTTTATTTTGGCTAGAATAAAAGCAGTTTTTAATTTTTTAAAAGCCATTTTAAGGACAAAATTATTAGTCCCCTTTAAGCTATATATTTTTTCGATAGTCTACAGAACAAACCATCGATAAACAATAACTTGCCTAATTACCCTAACCTGCGTAGTTCACCTAATTAACCTAGTTAAGCCTTTAAATGTCACTTTAAGCTATATAGAAGTGTCTTAAAAAATATCTAGTAAAATATTATTTACTGTCATCATGGCAAAGATAAAATAAATCAGTTATTAGAGATGAGTTATTAAAACTATTATGTTTAGTAATGTGTTGAAAAAATCTTCTCTCCGTTAAACAGAAATTGGGGAAAAAAATAAACAGGGAGGCTAATAATTCAGGGGGGCTAATAATTCTGATTTCAACTGTATGTGCAGATGGCGGTTCATTCTGCTGTGGCGACCCCTGATTAATAAAGGGACTAAGCATAAAAGAAAATGAATAAATGAATATAAGTGCAAATAAAAACGAATACATTTTTTCTGAAATAAATCCACTTTGAAGTTTTATTTGTATGTGTTTTTTAATTCTATATTTATTTATTTATTTATTTATTGTAATCATTTTATTAACATTTATGTTTGTTTACTTTTGGATGATGTCAGAAAATGAAGTCTTGCTGCAAATTTGGAGTTTGATTGTGTTGGTGAAAAAAAGGCTTAAGCGGGTTTGGGATCAGCTTAGATGTTTTGAACGTGCATTTTATGGTAAATATTTAACAAAAATCAAGTGTCTGTACCTAATGGTTTGGTTTTTATAATTTTTTTTTACCATTTGGGATGATGTTGGATAGTTTGGGCTGAAAACATTGAAGTGTATCTGGCAACACTGACCGCCATTTTCTCATTGTATTGTTGTGGTATGTGTTTGTCTGAGGTTCTTCTCAGATACATCCTTCTTTGGTGAAATTTGTATTTGCAGACTGCAAAAATTTGTTTTGTTTTTAGTGAAGCAGAAGCCGTGTACTCTTTAGAGCAGGTTTACTCTCACACGCTTTGTCTAGATGAAAAAAACATTCAAACGATTTTAAAACATTCCAGTTAGTGATAAGATGAGAAAACTTATTTTATGAATGAGCTGCTGTTTCTGTCTGAAGTAAACACAGGCAGTGTGACTGTGTCTCGCAATCTCGAGAGCCGCCAGCCAGCTAATAGAGACTTCTCAAAAAGTGCAAATTTAAAGCAATTTAAATTAAAACACTCCAGCGATTGTACACAAATCCAAGTATTATAAACCACTAAGGGTTGATCTTGGTGTTTGCTAACGTCATGGACTGTTACACTGAACAGCGCATCATAATGTTGTGTTAATATATGTTATTCTCTATGTATTAACCAAACCAACACATGTGAAAGCAGTCATTTAATCTAAAACAAACTTATGCTTGGAGAAGTTGAGTAAATTGTTTACTTTAGCATACAGATTGCCTTTCGTGATTTCTGTTGAGATACAGAGTTTTCATCAGGTACAGATTTCATCAATCGCATCATCGCGCATCAATTTAATAACTTTGTTAAAATAAAACACACATACAGTATAATACCCTGACTTTTCCTAAATACGAGTATTTTTTTTTCTAACAAATGCATGCACTTTAAACACTTCACAGTGTTTGAACAGCGCAGTAGACAGACAGTAATCTCTCATGTTTATAGTTTTTGACGCAAAATGTTGTGTTAACAGAAGCATATCAAACTGGAGGAGAAATATTTTTTTTCTCGATGTCACGATGGCATTTCAACTCAGGTTAATCTAAAATATTCAGTCATTTCATCGTTCAAATGAGCTGAAAGCATAGAATCAAACAGAGCTCCATTTCATTTTTAGATCAGAAATTTCAGAGATCTGTTTGATTCTGATTAGAGAAAAAGATAGCCATCTAGAGTCATTAGCTTTAGTAAGGATTAATTCGGTATATTTAACTTATACAATTATGTCTCCTTGAAAGAATGATAGATTCTCTCCACACCAAATCGCCTACTGCTGTTGATATGGCAAGCCATTTTACAAGTTCAGTCTATGACAAGCCATTTTGCATGTATCCCTTTAAAATGATTTCCCAGGAGATATCATATACTTTTTTATGCTTGACTCATGCTAGCAAATGGGACTTCTTGTATGCTACACAATCTGGCATTGTTTAGCTATGCTAATAACAATTAGCTAAGTGCTATAACTTGCTAGAAATGCTTGCTATAAGTATTAGGATTTGATCAAACATGTAAATGAGGCTTGCTAGTTAACAATCCATTGGACCCTAGCAACTGCCTAGGAACCACTCAGAACACCCTAGCAACCGTCTAGCAATGCCTTGGCAACTGCCTAGCAACCACTTAGCAATCGCTGGGCTTCCTGCCAACTGCCTTTGAGTCCCAGCGCAGTCACGTTGGCTTTCTCAAGCCAACATCAAAGTTCGTCAGCGAACTTTAGGTTCTAGTTTTTGTATGTATCCCTTGTATCCCTGCACACAAGATCACTGTTTGTTTTCAGCTGTTCCTTGTTTGTTTAATTGAGTCATGTCTTTATAACCCCTGTTCTGTTGTGTTTTAGGGTACTTTCACACATAGTTCAATTGCCTGGACTGTACCCAAGTTCGATTGTGCCCCCTTGCCACCTTCTCGGTTGGTTCGTGTTCACACTGTCTCTGTCCTTCTGAACCCCGGCACGCTTGCGTCATCGAGCTGCTGTTTTGTTTACGGCTGTTGCTAGGTGATGGTCACAAAAGCAAAGCGCCGAAATGGAAAATTGTCCGCACATCGCGGTCATTCTGCTGAATCTTTTGGTTTTGGACATACAAAAAAGCGACTAGCGCCCACTTTCAGAACATCACACAGTGTTTGCAGAAGCTTTTTTTGGAGGAGACAAGCAGAAATTATCACTGTGTTTGCCCTGGCTCAGTCCCGCTTGTCACCAAGGTCAATATGTGACACACACACACACAGACACACACACACAGGAATGAACGTTATGAAAACGACAGTTTTTTTGTACAGTTGGCTTCACTTCCATTATTTGGCTGTTGCTAGGTGACAGTCACGAAAGCAAAGCGCCAAAATGGAAAGACTTCCGCACATCCCAGTCGATTTTCTTTTACTGAATCTTTTAGTTTTGGACATACAGAAAGCAACTCGTGTCCATCTGCCGCAGAAATATCATAAACATTAAGAACATCACAGTTTCTGCAGAAGCTGTTTTTGGAGGAGACAAGCAGACATCAATGTGTATCACTGTGTTTGCCCTGGCTCAGTCCTGCTTGTCACCAAGGTACAATACGTGACACACACACACACGAACGAACGTTATGAAAAGATAGATTGTTGTACAGTTGGCGGTACACTTCAATTATTTGGTACGATGGCATTCATATCAGAAGTGAACCATACCAGAGTTTGCATGAACCAAACCCCAGACCACCTCTTTCAGGCGGACTCGGGTACGGTTCACGGGCGCACCCGAGTTCAGAAGACACATTCACACTAGCTAAACGTACCGTACTATGACGTCAAACGAACCCGGGTGCGGACCAAAAGTGCTAGTGTGAAAGCACCCTAAGTTGCCTTTGGATTTTGCTTTGTAATTTTGTTCCTTGTGTTTTGGTTGGTTTGTTTGTCACTTTGTTTTGTATCTTCTCAATGTTTTGGATTCCTGATTTGGTTCTAGTCTGAACTCACCTTTTTGTGCTTCCTGTTTTTGTATCACTGATTTTTGTATTCCTGCTTGTTTCTTGTCTGCACTGTGTAATTTGGATCATCGTTGTTTTGTTTAATGAATTAATTTTTGCTGCACTTGAATCTTTTCTAGTTTTTGTAAAACCCTATTGTGACACCATTACACTTGAATTATAAAGTGCTATCAACATCATTCTTAATTTCAACAACGAATCTATTTAAGTCAACTAAACTTAGACCACATATAGTACATTACACTTGCATGGTCAAGGGCCGTCACCTTTAACCTGAGTTAAAACAACTTCACTATTTAAGTGAAGTAAACTTACAATTTTACGGCAGCACAAACACTTACTTTTTTAAGTTGAAACAACAATTTATTTTTACAGTGTATATAACTGTATAAGTTTCTATGTAAGTTGCTGTGCAGTTGCTGGGGTGTTGGGTTGTTTGCCAAAGTCTAATGTTTAGTAGTTGGTAGATTGTTTGAGGTGATTACCATTGTAATGCTATATGGATAAAAAATGTGTTCAGATTGGTTGTTGGCCTATTATGCTGTTGCTAATGTTGTGCTTACAGTAGGTGTTAAGTAGTTTAAGTTGCAGTTGTTCTGTTGATTATGTTGGATACCAGAGTGTGGCTATATAGTTGCTAATGTATTATGACTGGTTGTTATCCTGCTTTGCAATAGAGTGAAGGAACTATGACGTCAATTTGTATGCAAAAACCCGGAAGCGAGATAGCATTTTAGCAGTTCCGGTTCCCTCGTCCTAAAGCCAATGGGTTTTTTCAACGGGATTTCGGTTAAATCACTTAAATAAGGTTTGTGGCTAACACAAACTCAAGATACTTTCACGTTTTACTCTACGACATAAAACACATCAGTTACATCACACTCTTGATTTTTTAATTGGTTACGCTTCTTTAAAAAGATGATTGCTATCAAGTTGCTTAATGGGACTACATGCGGTGTCGGAGGCATTATACGTCATCGAGCTGAACTGGTCTGGAACCCAGCTCACTTGCATTGGGCATTTGGATTTGTCTGTTATTTTACTATTTTCATAAATAGTCTTTTATAGTTTGTAGTATTTTTCTAATTAGGAATTCATATTGTGTGTAGATAATGCCTTCACTTGTAAAGACTTGTAATTTGTTGATCCTTTATTTGTATTAAACAATATTTCGGGGATACTGCTTAAGCCAGTGCAGCCTGTCTCTTACCTGCTCTCAGTAATGCAAACGTGTGAATAAACTTGTACAAAATACTTACATATTAACTGTCATTTTAACTTGATCAATTGATTTTTCGTCGGTTTTGTTCTTCATCTGAACACATTTAACTCTGTCATAACTGCAGTATTTACACTCTTCCTTAAAATGTATAGCATATGTGATTGTATGAGCTGCTTTTTGCTGTACTTCGTGACAAAAAAGAATATTGAATATAGTTCTCTATCCATAATGGAACTTGCAGGCATATAGACCTGTCCCTCACTCCTCATTTCTGTCGTCTGTTACTAAGGTAAGCGGGCTGTATACATGCGAGCGATACGCTTATTTAAATATGTTTTATGATAATACGATGTAGGCACATTTATACATACAGTTTTAAAACAAAATGTATTTCCCACGTAAAAAACTATCCAAAAGGCATGTAGGTCTATATACAGATGTGTTTTGCGTATTTATTTGTTTATAATATATAGCGTAGATTATAATATAATAAACCAAGAGAGTAAATCTTTATCATGGACCATATTTCTAAAAATGAGCTTGAAAAGTTGTCTGTAGCAGGATGGTGCTGATGTCACAGGCGAGCGCCGCGAAGGCACTGTATTCTGTTTATAGCCTAATGTTAGCTTTTCAGTTCTTGCTTTTGCATTTAAGATCCAAAAGTGCTAAAAGTTATATTTTCGTGTGAGGATTATCCTGTAGGACAAAACGTGTTAGTGTTTGAACACAGAGCTTATTATTTGCAACCTTCGAAAAGCCTATGGGAAAATCCTATAGGGATTTATCGAGGGAACCAGTTTTATGCTAGCAGCCGATTAGCCTACAAGGTGACGTCATAGTTCCTCCACTCTATCGCTAAGGTATTCTAGCTGGTTGCCAGAGTCATATTATGTGGTTGTTAGTTGTTATTACACATTGATTTCCATTAAGGGTGTAATATTATATACCAATACCATGGTTTGGTTCACAGTTTTGGGCCCATGGTACAGTTTGTTTCAGTTTGCTGAGGGGCCAGGGCCTGTGGTGTGGCACCAGAAATGTTATGAAACAGTAGATTCATTTTTGACTATAATTAAACTATTATTTGACTATAATTAAACTATTATTAGCAATAATTAAACTTAAAAACTTGATTAAATTCATACACTGGCTTTACGAGTTTTGTGTTTACTCAGCTAATCTGTGTTAACTAAAATGAAACATCTCCACAGTAAAATAGTCAGAAATAAACAATTTATGCTACAATACAGTACACGTGTAATGTTCTGTCTGTCTGTAGATTTAAATGTTTTGTGTGCATATACTGTTTTACTAATAGTGGCATAAATATCTGCTTCCCCTTTAAGACCTGTCTGTTCAGAGTGGTACTTAACACTATGCAGCAACTGAAGTATTCTGATTGTTGTCAGAGTGTTCCTAGTCTGTTTCTAGGGTATTCAGACTAGCTTTTAGCCAGTTCCCAAGCAGATGATGTATTCTAAGCATTTGCCAAATTATGACCATGTGGTTGTTCAGAGTGGTTGTTATGTATTTGCAGTAGTGATCTGGTTGGGGTCTCTAACAATACAGGCTCATTGGAAATACATGCCTCAGACTACATTTTTGTGAAACTGAAAATGTGTTTTAACATACATTTGCAGTTTGTAGGTAAAACAAATGCTATGAAGTAGTATGACACCAACAACTTTTGTTTATTTTTATCACACTAAGTTACTGATGCTAACTTGGACATATTATCAAGGAATAAATAATTATTTTAGCATGGTTTGTTGCGTGGCACCAAATTAATACCACAAAACACTTTAAAACATTTTTTCAGTCTATTTGGAGCCTCGAAAAACTAGTGAAACTATTTGGCAGGAGCACCCGTGTCTGTTTGACGTGTCATCTGAGCAATACCAAAACAGGGTCGGAAAAGAAAAAAAAGTTAAGAAAAGAAAAGGCTAATTTCCTTCAAAAGCCAGGTGAGTACATTTTCAAAATAAATAAATGTTTTACCCCACTAAAGGCTTTTTTCTCATTATGTAGTTAATAACAAAAGATATTCTACGTGACCTTGCGTTGTTTTCATGTCACTCGATTCTTCCTATTGTAAAGTCATGCAGTGTGAAACACCTGTCTCTGATCCATCTTGCAATGTAAACACAGCAGTGACACAATGCTACCCTAGATAGTCATGCAGTGTGAAAACATCTGTGATGTGACTACTTTAAAAATCGTGCAGTCTGAACTCAGCATTATGTTTGTAATGATGACTTTTCCACCCCTGGTCAGTTTGCTCAGTAGCTCACCTTGTAAAGTGTCATACTTGGGATGCGTAGCAGCACAATTCAAGTCCAGTGAAGGACAGTTCTACCTAACAGTTAAAATGTTCGGTGGGGTTTTTTTTGCTTTTGAAAAAACTTGGTTAGGTTCTAATGAAGGGTGTGGGTCAGACAATTACAAGGTAATACATGCATGACAAGCTATTCTTTCTCATGCACATGTACAAAAAGTATGTATGGCAGGAATCAAAAATCCATCCCAGTAATGCATTTGAGATTTTCAAAAAATGTAGACAGTTGCATCTATTGGATTTGTCATCAAGGAAGGCAAGGAAACAACCCAATGAGCATGGGTTGTCTCTAAGAGAACATATAAATTACATCAATAACTTGGAAGACCCATCAGATTGGATAAGAACTATTTGTAACCTAAACATTTTCTGCACATGCACAGAATTGAAGTTAAAATGATCATTTTTGGTTTCATCAGACCACAGTTTCCTTTTTGAATTTCACAGCCTTTCAAATGCCCATGAGCAAGCTCTAGTCGAGATGTGATATGGGTTTTTATTAAGAAAGGCTTTCTTCTTTGCACATATCCATAAGCTGGAGTTATGAACTATGCATGCTATTGCTCTAACTTTTTGTGCTTCTGGGTATATTCAGTGCATTAAAATGTATATAATATCCATGCTCTTTTTATTTATTTATTTATTGATTTTTCTGTCTAAAAAGTGTTTCCTTACTAATGCATCAGATTGCTCTATAATTAGGTATAACTCAAAACAATTATAATACACCTTAAATGTCATTTTATTATTTGAATAAATATCATTATCTATTTGATCGGATTTTTATTTTGACAAGTGTGTTGACTGTGCGTGTATGTTCATACCTGTTTCCCATCCATGGCTGACTTCATCTCCTTAAAAGTGGTTTGAAATTCTCCTATGAAGTCATGTTTGCCATTAGAGTCCCAGTCCCATACTATACACTACAAGAAAAAAAGTGTAAATACAATATTAGTAATAAGCACCATGATTGACACAGCTAAATTCATTCAGATAAAGATAAAAAAACATGACTGTAGTAGGGTTGCACATCGCAAGATATGCAATGTTGAGTCAGAATTTTAGTCGACCAGGAGCCACAGAACACAGAGCCATTGCTAAGTTTAACCATGACAGAGTAAAAGATTATCATTTGCATGTGTTTTGAAGGCCTGTGACTGAGCATGTCAAGAGAGTTTAAAATGTTTGGGCACAAAAAAATTATGGAGGTGTAACAAAGATTAATTGTATTTAATTATTTATACAGGAAAAGAAATTCTTACTCAGAGTTTTTGTCTTGTAAATATCTACATTTTAACCTCTCTCATAGACAGACAAATTTGCTCGCTTTAAAGAGCACCTATGATGAAAATCAACTTTTGTAAGCTGTTTGGACAGAACTATGTGTAGGTATAATGTGTCCACTGTCATATTAGAGTGATATAAACCCAACAAGTCTCTTTTTTAAATTTCCTGATGTTAAAATAGGTGACATCAAAAGAATCCCAGTGATTTTGAGACCCACTGCAATGTGACATAGGAGTCTGGTTTTCCCTGCCAAACAAATTGATTGACAGGCACCATGTTTCTATAATAACATGTATACACATGTCCACAAAAATTTTTTTGCACAGAAACTGGGATTAAAATATCTGTTCCAACTCTCTGTGAGTTTTATAAGTTTAAAACGTCTTTAAGCCAGAGCATGTTTGTAATAAAGACAACATGCGATTGTAAAATCGCTATGTAATTCTTAACCAATATAATCACCATGGCCGCATAGTGTCAGTAAACGCTAATTTGTGTGTGTGTGTGTGTGTGTGTGTGTGTGTGTGTGTGTGTGTGTGTGTGTGTGTGTGTGTGTGTGTGTGTGTACTGAAATTGGCATTTGTGTGTGACTCATCGTTTCAGAAAGGCTTGAATAAACTCCACCACAAATACATGAAATAAACTTATTTGGTATTTTTGACTCATGAGCTGTATTTCAGCTTCATTCGTGTTTCTCTCTATCACTGACTGCTGTTTATCTGATGTAACGCTGGAGAAGCAAACATGCATGTGGGAACGGTGGGCGAGGAGAAGCAGCTCATTTGCATTTAAAGCCACAGGCTACAAAAACAGCTATACCAAAGTCCCTTTAAGGCAAGTCATTTCACTCAGCGGCCATCTTTGAAATGCCTCTTGGGCAGTATGCTTAGGCATTCTGTCTGAATGGGAAAACATCAAATTCTCCAAAACTTACGATTACATTACATATTTGAAATCACAAAACCTGTTAAACAAAACCTGTCTCATAGGTTTTGTTTCTAAACGTCCGAATCAAACAAAATCGACATTCTTTTCAGGTTGCCGAGCTAATGAGCATGCGCACTTGAACGGAACAAGATCACCACATCAACCTCATTTATCGCCGTTCTACATATTACATAATCCTCTGGATAATGCTTCATCAGATCGTGCTGGTCTTTTGAAATAATCCACAACTTGGTCTTTATGGTGAATCTTCTCCAGAAATAATGGCGACTCTTTGTTTACAAGTTTGTGGGCTTTGAGTAGTTGCTGTCAGTCACGTGATGTGCATTTGACAGGACGTAGTGTACCTCTCGTTCATTTCATACAGATTACAAAACCAAAAAACTTTTGTTTTCAAGTGCACTTGGTTCATTTAAAAGTAGAGATTTTAAGCTTTGTGTGGATATTTCTTATGTCTGTGAAGCAAGTATTCGCTGAGATTCCAGTGTGTTTGTTGAACTGTCGTAAAAACATGCGTCTGGTCCGAGCCTCTCCCCTGGAGAAACATCAGTCTATAGCGATCGATGATTGGCTCCTGTACTAGCAGGCGGGGCTTCATTCGCCATATTGAAGTTGGGCTTTTCCCCATTCAAAACACAAGAGTGATATGTCTTGTGTATTCTATAGTCTTCGACTGTACTCAGACACCAAAATGGGCATATTCTGGATGCTATAATAAATGATCTGATGGGTATTTTGAGCTGAAACTTTAGACACATTCTGGAGACCCCAAAGGCTTATCTTGCATCTTGAAAAAGGGGTAAAATAGATGCCTTAATTTTGACTTAAGGTAAAAACAAAACCATATTTTTACTTGATCTAAGAATATTTCGACTAGAAACGAGACGTGGCAAAGTAAGAAAAGCATTTTTGCATTGTGATTATTCAAGTTCTATACTTGAATACAGAAAGACTCCCCAGAAAAAAGACAAATAGGGCTATTCAAACCATCTTGTGAAACTGTATTCATATCGCAATATTTATCGAAGAAAAAAACAATGGGAATATCGTACAGACCTTGACTGTAGCTATTTTAGCCCGAAAAATAAAAGTAAAGCAGCACTATATACATAACTAAGAGAACATCGGCAGTAACGTATTAGCTTTTGAACAACAAAACTCTTTGCAGAAGCATTTGTTTAAATGCTAGATACTGCAAGGAGCAGCAATAGCAGCGCCTTAAAAATGATTGATTGCACAAACTATACAAACACAAACAAAACAAACAGAGTCTCTAAACAGCAAAAGCTGAGATAACTGATAATGCCAGAAGTTCAGACAAAATGAAAACAGCATCAGCTTTTCAGTGAGACTGAGACGTCACAGTTCATTTAGAAGATCTTTTATCTAGTCATTGCTGAACATTTCAAGACATAATAAAAGATTGCGAAGGCAGTTACTGCAGCGGGTCATCTTGTTATCACAACACTTCTTCAATTTTAAAATCCTTTGTCATGTTGTTAGTTTAAAGATTTAACAATCACATCAGTGTGCTGAAGTGTGTGTATATGTGTCGCTGTGAGTGTGAGTGTGTGGCAGGAAGACAGCACACTGTAGCATAGCTGTTAATGAATCATTGATGCCGAGACATAAGCGGGTGGTAATCAAAATTTGAAGGCCATTTAAAATATTAATAGACAGATGCTGTGGTTGACTTTTCAGAAGAAGCGAGAACCAGCAATAAATCAACATGAAAAGTCACACCTGCTCCTCTAGTTATTCTAAAGTTTGAAATCATCCTTAAAGCACCATTTGGCTTCCAGACACACACACATGTAAAGAATAAAGAGTCAATCTGCAGTCAATGTTACATGCAAACTTTACACAGCCAGATCTATATATAAATATTCTTCAAGATTACATTGCTATGATTGTTTGATTATAATTACTGTACCTCATCTATTTCTATCTTATCTGTAAAACAAGTAATAAAATAAAGTGGTCACACTTTACAATAAGGTTTCATTAGTTGATAACAGTTAATGTATTTACTAACATGAACTAAGGATGAACAATACTTGTACAGCATTTATTAATCATACAGTAGTTCAACATTTACTAATGCCTTAATAAAATCCTAATTCATGCTTCTTAACATTAGTTAATGCACTGCGAGTTAACGAACTAACAATAAACAACAGTATTTTCATGAACTAACGTTAACTGACATGAACAAATATTGTAATAAATGTATTGTTCATTGTTCCTTTATGTTAGTAAATGTATTAATTAACATGAACTAATACAACTTTATTGTAAAGTGTTCCCAATAAAGCAAAGGATGCCATCAGCTTGTAATATATAATATGTAAAATATTTAGCTATTTAAGAATATTATTCATTGAAATGTAATGTTTGTATTTATATAGCGCATTTATTGTGTATGGCCATACACCCAAAGCGGCTCACAATCATGAGGGGGGAAGGGTCTCTCCACACCACTACCACCAGTGTGCAGCAGCCACAGGACAATGGCGCCAGTGCACACACCATACATTACTGTAGCTATTGATGGAATGGAGAGACAGTAATAGAGCCAATTCAGTGGATGGGGATGATTGGGAGACCATGATGGGTAAGGATGGAGGGAATTTGGCCAGGACACCGAGGTTACATGCCTACTCTTTATGAGAATTGCCATGGGATTTTTAATGACCACAGAGAGTCAGGACTTAGGTTTAATGTCTGATCTGAAAGACGGCGCTCACTGATAGTGTCCCCTTCACTTTACTGGGCCATCAGGACTCATAGGTTGAGCACTCTCTGCTGGCCTCTCTAACACCACTTCCAACAGGAAGTTTTCCCATGTGGCTCAGAGGTTAGCACTGTCATCTCAGAGCAAGAAGGTAGATGGTTCAAGCCCCAGATGGGCCAGTAAGCATTTCTGTGTAGGTTTGCTTGTTCTCCCCGTGTTCCAGTGGGTTTCCTTCGCATGTTCTGGTTTCCCCCACAGTCCAAAGACACGCGCTATAGGTGAATTGAATAAGCTAAATTAGCCATAGTGTATGAGTGTGTGTGTGTGTGTGTGTGTGTGTGTGTGTGTGTGTGTGTGTGTGTGTGTGTGTGTGTGTGTGTATGAATGAGTGTGTATGGGTGTTTCCCAGTACTGGGTTGCTGCTGGAAGGCCATCCACTGCGTAAAACATACAATGTAAAAAAAACAACTTGATAAAAGTTGAATTTACTTGTTTGTTTTTTTGTTGATTTGGCAAAAATCAGTAAAAATGTTTGTACAACAACATTTAACACACTTACTTAACCTAAATCAAAAATGTTATCATTAAGTTAAAAGATTAGCTTTGAGAGCAAAACTTTGCAAGTTTCCCAAAAAAGCTTCTGCCAACTTGTTACTTTAAATTGAGTTAATCTCAGACCTCCTCACTTAAAAAATAGAGGTTGCAGTATTTCTAACCCTTACAACAACAGCAAAAATAGTAACACCAATAATAACGTGTCATTAATATTAAAAACAACAACAAAATACTACTGCAATAATGCTGATGTAATTTGAAATTATTATTCATTTGTTCAGCTTTTTTAAGGGGGGGGGGGGGTGCAGAAAGATTTTTACGTGAATTTTCATCTCACATTTATCTAGTTTGCTCTACAAAAATTTTTTACAACAAAATTTTATTTAAAATTAAAATACCTAAAAAGATTAAATAATAAATCAAACTTTCAAAACAACTACCCAAATAAAAAATCAAATGCTCAAACGATCAAATAATAAATCAAAATGCATTCGCAAATGAGAAATCAAATGTATTTGCTATTTAATTTTCATGAACAACTCAGTAAAATACTGTAATAATCAAATGACAAATCAAATTCTCAATGTATAATTCAAATGGAGGAACCAGTTTCTGGTTACACACACCTCCTGATTACACACACACACAGCTGGAAGCTCATGATGGACTTATTACTAGGACTATAAAGACACCTCATTCACACAGACTCTTTGCTGAGTCTTGTTTTTCCCTATGAAGCATTACAAAGTGGTTTTCCCTGCTTGTCCTGCCATATTTTGATCTTTGTATTGCTTACCGTAATTGTTGTTTTGCCTCCTGTCCTGTTTCTAATTCTGTGTCTAATAAACGTTTTGTTAATATTTGTCTCTGTTTTAGTTTTTGATTTTTCAATTTAACAATTTTTGTTTGTTCTGATAATGTATTATTTCTTAGTACCAATTTCCAAAAGAGTTTTTTTCTTCACTCAACTTTAGACATTTTAGGTCAGTGCAACTGATGTTTTGAAAAGTTGAGTAAACAAGAAAAAACAAAAGGAAATAAGGATTATGTTTTTATCTGTTCACTCAACTTCAGATATTCCAGTTGTGCAGACAAAACATGTTCAGTTGGCACAACTTAAAAAGTTTTGTTACAGAGTAGTTCACCTCTCCAGAAAACTAATAATCTTATGTTAACCTAATGTTGTTTTTTGTATTACTGACAAATAATTTTAGGTCAGTGCAGCTGATGTTTTCAAAAGTTGAGTGAACAAAGAAAAGCAAAACGATATAAAGATTATGTTTTTTTTTTTAGTTGTACTGGCTTAAAAATGTTTTTACAGTGTATGCTGGAATAGTTGGAGATTGGAGGAAAGTAAATGAATGAATCAAAAATGAAAAAGCCTGCATTTGACTCCTATGTTTGTTTTAGAATATTTTATTAATCGCTTCTAATTCATCAGATGATCACCAAGTAAAACAATCCCTTACTGATTACAGTAAAATCATTCATGACCATTGTCATGTTAAAGAGTTTTAGGTGAAACTCATATAATTATGTTTACACATACTGTATGTTCAACTTTGTTTACAGGTGATTCACATGAAAATAGTCTCAAAACCACACATTTGAGTTTCACATGTTATTTTAATATCTGATTGGTTTTGTATTTTTTACAATACTAGGTCATATGCTAAATAAACCAGAAAAAACAGAGTGACTATGATCTCATGACAGTTTAACTGCCTTGACAGTTGACACAACATGACAGTTTGACTGCCTTGTCTTGTACAACCATCAATACATCTCACAACATGAATAAAATGTAACTGCATTTGCACTGTAACACTTTGATTCTAAATTCAAATTGTGTTTCACTGCAGAGACCTAGCTGTATGTGTGAAGAAGTCATGAATATTAAACAAAGAAGTTCATGTTTATTCAGAGAGATGTCACCCAAACTAACTGTTTTCCCATCTGTCTGACTAAAAGTCCTTGACCATCAACATCACCTGCAACTACTTAAATACAACAATGTTTGAGTATTATTAAGATTGATAATTCTTTTAAATCTAGCTTTAGATGAACGTTGCACAACGACCCTTTCAGCCACTTAGTATAATTACCAAAGCCCTAATTCAGAGTGATAGTGGCTTGTATCCAAGCATTTAGAGCATTAGTTAATTTGCTGTAAGTGGTGGTTATTGTCAAGTACAGCTGAGAGATCAAACAAAAAGTGCCAACGTGAAGCTGATCCAGGGATTCAGCTCTCGACTACACATACTGTATATTGAGACATCAGCTTTAAATTTTGCTTTCTCTTTGTCTCTTTTTTGGCTTGTATCATTCAGGCTGTAAAATGTGCCTTGTTCAGTATGTTTCAGAAAGACTTTGCTTCCAAGCCTTTGTGCAGTATCTCAGTGCAGCAGACAAAATCTCATCTAAACTCTTTGACGTTATGAGAATACAAAGAGAATCATCTTTAGAGACAGATTATTACAATACAGCTCTCCTTTCCACACTGCTGCATTGGCATACAAATGAGTATCCTACACCTGCAGTGCTGAATGTGTGTGTGTTTGTTTGGGTGTGAGAGACAGAAAGAACAATTCATACAATGAATCTTGGGAGTATTCAAAGTGTAAAATAAAAAATAAAAAAACATATACAGTGCTCAGCATTAATACTTTTATCCATTTCTCAGTGAAAATAGGCACTCATTTTTGATGCATTTAAGCAAAACAGTTTTATTAATCAGGTATATCCATTAAAATGGTCTATAGTTTGGTCACCTAACATCTTTAGGAATAAAAAAAATAATAACACATTTAAATTCAAAAAAGTTATTGAAAAAAATTACAAACTACAACATTTCAACTAAATGTAATATTTTTTGTTTCTCTTGATTTTATTTAATATTTTCCCCCAACATATTAAATTGAGTGTACTTATAGAAATTATTGGTGTATCACAACAGATCTCACTGCAGCATATTTATGAACAGGACACATTAAGACATGCTAAACAAATAGTTTGTGACTTATCACATGTTCTGAATAATGAGTATGAGTTTGTACCTTTGGGGAAAAGGCTTAGAGTACTTTGCTGTAGATTAAACAGATATTCTTTCATTCATTTTCTTTTCGGCTTAGTCATTTTATTAATTAGGGGTCGCCTCAGCGGAATGAACCGCCAACTTATCCAGCATATGTTTTACACAGCGGGTGGCCGTCCAGCTGCAACCCATCACTGGGAAATATCCATACACATTCATTCACACACATACACTACGGACAATTTAGCTTACCCAAACCGGAGCATCCGAAGAAAACCCACGCGAACACAGGGAGAACATGCAAACTCCACACAGAAATGCCAACTGACCCAGCCAAGGCTCGAACCAGCAACCTTTTTGTTGTGAGGCGTATGTGCTACCCACTGCGCCACTGTGCAGCCCAGATCAAACAGATATAAAAACTCTTTTTATCCGGTGAGTGTTAAGCTATTAAATAGTGATGGCTTAGACTGAGAGTATTTTTATTTATTTGTGTGTATAAATGGAGGTAGGTATGTTTTTTGGGGAGGGTGGAGGTATAGATTTATTTATTTATATACGTATCTGTTTTTTGTAGGTTTGTATAGTTTTTTTTATGTATGTGATGACTGCAGCTGAGAGCAAGAGCCCAAGACAAATTTCCCTAACTGGGACAATAAAGTTTAAAAAAACCTTACCTTACCTTACTGTACCTTACTGTATACCTTACCTTACCTTACCTTATCTTACCTTACCTTACCGTATTCATTTAAAAGGGTTGAACTCATTTATGCTGAGCACTATATATAGACATGTTGTACGAAATTAATTTCACACTTTTAAAAAGTAGATGCATGACCTAAAAATTATTTAATATGTTTTTTATTTTAATTTTCATTCATTCATTTTTCTTTCAGAAAATAAAATAAATAAAATAAATCCGTATTTATCAGGGGTCGCCACAGCAGAATGAACTGCCAACTAATCCGGCATATGTTTTATGCATATAACATGCTCTCAAGTGTTTATTATTATTATTTAGGAGTAAAATTTACTTATGTGGTTTAAAAAAACCAGTGCATTTAGACTGTCTCATCTGTGACACATTCCAGATCACCTCCTGAAGTGGTTTGAGTGATTGAATATAAGTCTAAGGGCCCTATCATACACCCTGCGATGTGTTGCTATTTTCAGACCAATATAACCCAAAATGTCCCATTTTGCACCCCGTTGTTTAAATAGCAAATCCACTTGTGCTGCTTTGTGTACTCATGGGTGTTTCAGTCTAGAAAGGAGGTGTGTTTGGTGCATATTTGGTGGGTTGCTATTTTAAGGAACTAAAATAGACTGTGCAATAGAAAGTCCAGTGCAGAGTGCGTTAGTTGTGCGCCTTAAACACGTACATATTGCTTAATACACACAAGACGTACAGCAATACGCAGATATCTTTACAAATGAAAAATAATTAAAGGATTAAAATATTACAAAAATGATTACTTTCTACATAAATACAAAAACCACTGCCTCCATGCCTTCTTCATCTCAGGGGGCTTTTTTCAATTTATTAATGACAATTTGCTTTTGTATAATGTCATTATTATAAGTAGCATTATTTTGTATATGCATAATTATATTAGTTTTAATAAAAACAAGCTTAGATTTGTCCACTTGTTGGGTTTTGGACCATATGGGGCATAGGACGTGTGTTTGGATATAACTCAGTTTTTTGACCACACTTCGTTATTATTGTTCATTTATATGTTTGCTGGAAAACAGAACTGAATTTAGAAACAGTTTTGAAACAAATCTTTGCGCTTCACAAACTAAATTAAATATGTAGGCTGATGGATGTCTTCAGTGGAGTGTGTACAACACCGTTTTGAATGAAAGAAAAAGGAGTAAATTATAGAGGAAATAGAGGTAAAGAGAAAGAGAAAGTAAAGAGGTTGAAAGGAGGAGGCTCATTCTTTATCCTCACACTGCAGATGGTCTGTTTAACTGTTTTCTCGCTAGTGAAGCGTTCAACTTTTCCACTTACAAAGTCTGTCATGCAAATAGCATATGCACCATGGCGCAACGCAACTGACTATTAAAGGGAATGGAAGATGAGACTCTGATTGGTTTAATGCACGTTATTCTCAAAACACACCCATAACTCATTAAGAGAATGAGTCATGCACCACGGTGCAAACCATATTTTTCCATCCTTAAAATAGCAAAAGTGGATTCGGATTTGCCCTTAATGCTTTTGCGCCATGCGCTTTAGACTTTGCACCTAGACCGTTGAAATAGTGCCCTAAGTCTTGAATGCATTTCAGAGGGCATTTACTCCTGCCCTTTTCAGAATCAGATAGCTATTTGATCATAAAAAAATGCATGAAGTGACGCGGTGTAAACAGCCCCTAAGCGATCACAATTGGCAAGTTCTTCAAAAAACCACAGATATGCTATTGTGATAACAAGGCTGACACACCTGAATCAATCATTCACTAAACAATGCTGGATTTTATGCTGATTGTACAATGATTTTTAAAAATAAATGTATAACTTTTTATACTTTCAAAAACATTTTTAAGGCCACCAATACATTACATTCAAATTGTAATTGTCATTGTAATGAACAAAACTGTTCAGATCCAAAAATTCACCAGTTTCACAGGGTATGAAGTCTTTCAGATCAACTAGGATAATTATTGTCTAAAAAAAGGAAGCACACTATATAATGTACATGAAGTCAATTATTTAGTAATTTGAGTCTATTCTCACTTGATCGCGCTCTGTCATATCTGGAAGATTACAGAGTTTTTTGCTTGTCATAGAGTTCTACAGCATTCTGTGTTATAACTGGACCCTGGAAACTCAGGAGGACTATGTGAGCTAAAATGAACTAAAAGGGAGTAACATCAATTTCTGCTGTTGGTTCCACCACGTCTGCTCCTCTCAGCAAACTGTCAAGACCCTCCAAACAGTCGGCCTCCCTTTACCCGCTCAGTAATTAGCTCACTATGAAAGATGTCAGCTGCAATGGTGAGGCAGAATGGATAAGACTGCCATTACATAAATCTGCCAAGCTGATTCTAATCTAATGTGACCAAATGGTCACGCTTGGACCAGAATAAAAAAACAACAATAGCAAAAAATGACATAAAAGCCCCATATGGAGCGCAGTATTTAATTATTTAAAAAAAAAATTCAATATTTATTAAATATTTTAAATGGCTTGTAGTTAAAAAATATATGCAAATAATTTTTTATTTGTGAAAAGTAATAGTGGATTTAGCTGAAATATCTGACCTACCTTTAACTCCCGATCATGATCTCCACTGCAGAGTGTGTTTAATGAAACTTTGAATGACTTCCAGACAGGGCTGAGATTGTTCATAATTGTCTGTAAATTATAATAATAAAAAACAAAAGATCACTAAGTACAAGAATTACTAATAACCATATTTTGCTGTTAAAATCTACTGTCACATTTTACTAAAGACATGCAGTTTTTTTTTCCTTGTCATTATCAGCAGATCTTCCACACCACTTTTATGGAATTTTGCATTCACCATATTTGCCTTATTTAGTCAATCTGACATATATTATTGAAATATGTATTTAATATACACTCACCGGCCACTTTATTAGGTACACCTGTCCAACTGCTTGTTAACGCAAATTTCTAATCAGCCAATCACATGACAGCAACTCAATGCATTTAGGCATGCAGACATGGTCAAGACAATCTGCTGCAGTTTAAACCGAGCATCAGAATGGGGAAGAAAGGTGATTTAACTTGATTTGAACGTGGCATGGTTGTTAGTGCCAGATGGACTAGTCTGAGTATTTCAGAAACTGCTGATCTACCGGGATTTTCACGCACAACCATCACTATGGTTTACAAAGAATGGTCCGAACAAGAGAAAATATTCAGTGAGAGGCAATTCTGTGGGCGCAAATGCCTTGTTGATGCCAGAGGTCAGAGGGGAATGGCCAGACTGGTTTGAGCTGATAGAAACTGTAACTCAAATAACCACTTGTTACAACCGAGGTAAGCATAAGAGCATCTCTGAAAGCACAACACATCGAACCTTGAGGCGGATGGGCTACAGCAGCAGAAGACCACACCGGGTGCCACTCCTGTCAGCTAGGAAGAAGAAAATGAGGCTACAATAAACACAGGCAAACCAAAATTGGACAATAGAAGATTGGAAAAACGTTGCCTGGTCTGATGAGTCTTGATTTCTGCTGCAACATTCGGATGGTAGGGTCAGAATTTGGCGTCAACAACATGGTAGCATGGACCCATCCTGCCTTGTATCAGTGGCTGGTGGTGGTGTAATAGTGTGGGGGATATTTTCTTGGCATACTTTGGGCATACAATTAAGCATTGTGTCAATACCACAGCCTACCTGAGTATTGTTGCTGACAATGTCTATCCTTTATGACCACAGTGTACCCATCTTCTGATGCCTACTTCCATCAGGGTAATAAATGTCATAAAGTGCAAATCATCTCAGACTGATTTCTTGAACATAATCTTGACAATGAGTTCACTGTTCACATATCTCAATCCAATAGAGCACCTTTGGGATGTGGTGGAACGGGAGATTGTGTATGTGCAGCCGAGAAATCTGCAGCAACTGCATGAAACTATCATGTCAATCTGGACCAAAATCTCTGAGGAATATTTCCAGTACCTTGTTGAATCTATGCCATGAAGAATTAAGGCAGTTCTGAAAGCAAAAGGGGGTCCAACCCAGTACTAGTAAGGTGTACCTAAAATAGTGGCAAGTGAATGTACATGATGAATGTGTGTGTGTAACTAGTCTCACCTCCGTTCTATGAACCAGTGATGCTGTGCCATCATCATTCACTCTGAAGATTTCCAGAAATGGATCTGATTTGCTAAAAAAGTCCTAAACAAACAATCAAAATAATTATATAACATTTTACACAAATAAGTGTTATGGATGTCTTTAAAAAAAAAAAAACATAATCATTATTATTTGCAATTTCATTTGCTGGTGCTTGCAGTGCAAAAATATTTTTTTTGATTAATTAAGTCCCTCAGTTTCTAGGTGCAGTTTTTGTGCAATAAATCGCCTATGCTGACACTATACTTATTTGTTTTATTTTATTTATTTATTTATTTATTTATTTGTTTGTTTGTTTGTTTGTTTGTTTGTTTGTTGATTGGCTGGTTCACCTCTACTTGATGCAACCAATCCTGACACTGCCTTATGCTGATTGGTTCCTCAGTGACAACTTGGTCCCAGTCTCAGCCAATCAAATCACTCCAGCTCAATATATATCTTTTGTCTGGCAGCAGTTTGGCAGTCTTTGTTGGCTTAATTTGTTGTTGCTTTCTGTGCTTGCTTCCTTGCTTGCTTGAATCAGTGTTTATAGCCCCATTTTGTTCAGTTTTGTTGTGATATATTGTCCATCTTCACCTTTATTTAAACTGTGTTGTCATTTTGGTTTGTCACTGTCTGTTTTTACCTGTGTAATCAACCATTCCCTTTCCTCATTTTTCCCTACAAAGGTTTGGTAGAAAAACTGGTAGGTAAGTAGGTCACGTGACATACATTTAAACGTGTAGGAGTTTAACTGTCTAGAGGTACACTAGGGAAGAGGGTGAGTGCCAACCTGTGTATTTTTGATTTAAGTGGATAGTGTAGTTTAGGTAAGATGTGTTGGACGTTGAAGATTTATTTTTCATTGTTTATTAGACTAGATTAGAGAGGATTTGAAATTCGTAAGACTGTTTGGTTTTGATCGTTTCTTTGCTTTAGCGCCACCCATAGTCAGTCTTTCAGATTTATGTTTTGTTTTGGTTGTGATTTTGTAAATAGTTCACTCCTGCTTCATTTATCACCACCTGTAATAAATCACTTTATTTGCACAGCAATTCTTGTTTTGGTCATTTACTTTTAGTATAATTTGAATTGAATGTTTGTTTTAACCAGATCCTTGGTCAAGTGTGCAACCCCACTCCCCTAGACTGCCCAGGGGTTGTACAACAAAGGGATGAAAACATTGAAATATACCGTTTTATCTAGTTGCCCACATCAGACCCGAAAGTATTATCCTAATTACAATGAAGCAAGAGATGTCTGACTGTTTCAATCTAACTATTGCAGAATTGACAAACATTACAATTCACAATAAATCTTTTTCTCAGAAACCCCTTTGCAGGGTATAATATCATAAATCATTTTAAAATTTACTTCTTTATATTTTGAAGCAAGAGGAAATGTCAAATTTTTGCATTTTGTTTTTTTTTTTAACTAAATTCTTATTAAAAAGTTGGTAAATGTAATTTCTTTTAACAAGACCAGGATAGCTCTCCTGCATAAGACACTTTGTGTTAAACTCATTTGTACATTTACATTTCCACAAAACTCAACTTACCTAATTTAATGTCTATAATTTTTGGTGTGACAGTAGAATAAACTACTTTCTTTTTCACATATTAATTAATGATAAGGGAAAACCTCTAATTATTTTCAAATAGGGTTGTGCAATTAATCGGAATTGAATCGCAATATATGCTTCAGAAAATTAAACATGCTAGACTTTCTGCGACGGTGTCATGAGGCATCGCAGACATGGTATCGGTTGTAGTGAACTATGCCATTACATTAGAAGAAACGATTTAATCTTGTCTCACGACGTCCATTTTTCGTGTATGACTCCCCACGACACCCTACATCAAAGAAACCATGCCAAAATCGTTTATTCTGACCGGGGCTTTATAACTATAGCCAATTAAGTGAGCAAACCTTTGTTCTGCCTAATCAGAATTGTGTGTCCACAATCAAATTACGTCCACAATAAAAAAAAAAAAGAAAACCAACAGGAAAGTGCTGACAAGTGGGATTATGGCGTCTGCTGCTTCAGAAGCATTATCAGACGAATTATATAAAAACAAAACAGCATTTGTAATATGGGAATATTTTGGTTTCAAAGTCACAGACACCGAACAAAAACAGGTCATTTTTAAGAGCTGTCGCAGAATTGTTGCCATTGCTTACAGATTATTGAGCTGAAGCTTGAATAGAATTAAAATCAGCTTGAAGCCTGAATTAAATATTAAATCGCAATCGCAATATCTTTAAAAAAAAAAAGGCAATAAGATATTTTCCCCAAATCGCACAGCCCTACATTTCAAATAATCTTTTATTAACACAATTAAATTTAAAGGCAGTACCAAGCTCATTGTAACTAACAAAACAACCACTCTTATCCAAAATATGCAATACTGAGCAAATATTATTTTGTCACCAGTCCTTCAAAAAAAAAAAAATGTTACCTTGCATTAATATACATATTACTTCATAATGATACATTATGAGGACTAAAGATATGTTTGTACAGCATTTTCAAATACAACAAAACCTGTTTATGAAAATTGGAAAGTTTCAGTGGAATTGTAGATAATTCAAAGTCACATTATAAGAATAACTTTATACCTCCCATTTTTTTTAAAGAGCCCCTATTATGCATTAAAAAAGGTAATATTTTGGTTTTGGGGGTCTCCAACAACAGGCTGATATGCATGCAAGGTCAAAAAACATTTTCATTGTCTCATTTTTACCTAATTATCCCAACGACTCCCACATGATTAGTTCAGCAATTAATTTGTTCACAAACCCCTCCTAAAGGTCCATGCACACTGAGATGTTTTTTGCTTCCGTTTTCTGTCGATGTTTAATGCCTCGTGACTAAATAAAGGGCGCCAATGTGATCGTGCACACCAACGCGCAAAACGGCAGGCGCAAAATCGTCATTTAAAAAAATTGCCTCATGCTCAATTTTTTGTTTTGACACGTCGCGAACCGCGCCGCGTCAAAACCTTCTCCACCAATCAGGGATGCGTTTCCCAAACAACGACGCAACTCGCGGCTGAACTACCATAGTACAATGCATCATTTGGGAAAAGAACGATTTAGTGATGAGTGTTTCCCAAAACCCTTAGTTTCTCTGTCGCAGATCCATCATTTGAACCACGTTAGTTATAACATAAAATGCCCATAAAACGGGGTGGAGTAACAACTTCTTTAGAAAAGAACCCCATAATTTCTTTGTGCAAATTAAATAGTTTTACACGCACACGCATTTAAAATAAAATCCAATATTAGTTTTGGTAAAAACATGCACTCACTTTCCATATTAATTGAAATATATGTAAATGGCACATATAGGACCTGTGTTTCCTTTACAAATATTAATGAGAATTTTACATATTCTATTCTAAAACATAAAATCACTTAAAAAAGCAAACACAAATTCTAATATCATATATAAATCATATAAATAAATAAATAAATAATGAGGCGATTTATTAAGAAATTAATTTAATATTTATTATTTATTAGAAAATGAAAAAAAATCATATTTTAATAATAATATTAATGATGATGATGATGATGATGATTATTATTATTATTATTAAGTAGGATATTGTTTATTTATTTTTTTAAAAGTCTGCTTTTACAATTTTATCATGTGCAAACCACTGCAGATATGCTCTAACCAACAGGCCCATGTCATATACTAAATTAAAAGCATTAACGTATGCTTTGTTTTTTGTTTTCACAAGCTTTGGAGACGTAACATAAATTCCGCTTTTAAAAAATAGTCACCTATAGCTTTCGCCATGAGGCTGTGTTCAAAATGACATCCAAGTTTTCAAAGTGCACTGCGAAGGGAGTGCAACTGTAAAAATGAAGATCGTTAAAACTGAACTGTAAAAATACTTTGAAAGCAAATTACACCTATAAGAGATTACCTTAATGCTTTTTTATTTTTAATAATTCCAACTTTGAATGTTAGAATGTTCTAAATGAATAGGGCATAGGAGGGATAAGTGGGAATAGAACACAGCCAGGAACTTTGTTTAACTACAGCTCCAGAGGTGTCGTTTCAAGTGCTTAAGTTTGCGACGCAGTTTGCAAATGTTCGTTGGAGCGATGGACTTGGGAAACGGCAAATCAACAAACTATCAATGTAACGACGGAACTTGCGACCTTAGTTGGCTAACGATGATTTTGGGAAATGCACCCCAGATTGGCACTTTTGTTCATGTGTACGGAGCTAAACTGTCAATGCGAGCGCACACTGAAGAAGATGCCGAGAGGCGATATGAACGTGGAGCTGCTTATTGCACTGGTAAACAATAATCATTTCTTCATCGCTAGAGCTGGAGCTGCTACTTGAACCATCCATAACAACAAGCGTGCCAACTTTGTCTTCTTCTTCTGTGTTACAAGTGGGTGTCAGAAGCTTAAAGTTGTGTAGCGCCATCTAACGTCAAGGAGTGATTTTGCATACTCTTCTGCTCAACGCCTGTGAAAATCGCTTTGGTTTGAATCCGGATAAAACGTCTTGAAAAATGCTGAAGATAAACGCAAACGAAAAGCGTCCCGGTGTGTACGAGCCTTTAGCGCAATACTAATCTGCGCTGATTGGTCCGATGACCCAGTCTGTTGTGATCGGTCGGCTGCATTCAGCACGAGACAGAGAGAAACCCCCACCATGGCTTATCAACAATTTTGTAGTCAGAGTGCAGCGTGTACGTGTGAGCCCAATGCAGGAGTGCATTAAAGCAATGCAGTTTAACACCAGCATATTGCTCTATTCTTAATCATAAGTTAAAAACAGTGACACACACTCAGTATTAATCCACACAGTGGCAAAAGCTGAACTATTCTGAAACCTGACCACTGCACATGTGTAGGAACAGCTGATGGTGGCCATAGCAATGACAAACGGCAGAGAATTGCAAGCTCACAAACGCATTTAAATCCGTAAAGGCACGCGCCGCGTTTTCAACATTGATTTAGATGCTATATGAGAATATAAAGAGTTAACCAGAAAATCGGTTACAAGTAACAAAACACAATTAAATACATAATTTCCAAGCTAGAGAAAACAAGGAGGCAACTATTTTAATCACACTTACTTACACTTGTGAAATGAAGGAAGAAACTGATCCGTGAACTGTGTACTGTAAAGTTCCTGTCAAGCTCTGACAAAGTCCCATACATCAATAATCTTTTCTGATCCTTCCTTTAACAAATGGCCAACGAATCCCTTGTTGTAAGTTTGTAGATTGCTGCAGCACTCGTCGGAAAAATGACGGGAACACAGCACAAGGCTGGGGCTATAAGGCTGAGGTAGTTTTGCAAAAAAAACTTAAACCACTCACTCTTCACAGCCTCATCTTTGGGTAGAGAAAATAACACTAACTTTCCCTCACACTTCAGAGCACAGCTCCTTCGCGACATGATTCAACCGGGATCTGCTACAGTGTTTGTCTTCCTCTTTTTCTTTCTACAGTGTTTGTGGCCGTGTGTTTCAATATTCCAGGGTCTGCTCACAAAACAAATGGGCGGGGCTAAAGTTCCGTATCGACATCACGCCGACATGGCTAAAGACTTATTACCGCAACGATTCGTCCGAACCACTTTGAATCGACTCTTTTATAGATGGATCAATAGTTTTAAACATGGTGCACTTTCAGATTTAAGCCTTAGCTGGATATTTCACTTCACTTAGAGCTGTGTAACACACTGCATGAAAGGTCATTTTCAAAAACCCATAACAGGGGCTCTTTAAGCAAATAAGATAGGATTAAAACCAATAAGAATCCTCATTTTTAATAAATGTTTGCAGCCATTTAGGTTTAAGTACTTTGTTCATAATATCAAAATCATTGCCTTTAATCCACCTTCACTATATTCCTTAATTATGTCATCTTTCTTAATATAATGATACTTATTTTCTCTAAAACACCATTTAGAGACTAATCTGAAAGTACGTTTTTTAAATTATTTCAATAGTCCTGCTCCAAGTAGTTTTTTTAATGGCATAATAAAAAGAGCAGTATGTTTATATAAAGTAGTAAATAATGCACCAGCATAATTAACCAGCATAATAAAACATTGTTTTCAGATGTTTGTCTCTGTATCTTTGAGTAATTGCAGAGAAATCACACCTTGTCATCCAGTTTCTTGGCACTGAAGGCGAGCTCCACATAGTCATCATTCCCAGACAGCTCTTCAGCTGTGACCTGTGATTAAGAGAAGACATTTCTCATGTTATAACAATAGAGCACAATTTAGAATATGAATCAATTTGGTTGAAACATCTCTTCTTACTGTGATAGATGATTTGCCAGCTGTGTTCCCTTGCTTCAACAAGGCTTTAGACAGTTTTCTCTGAGATACAATCTATAAAGGAAGAAGATATGACATAAGGCAAACAGATATGCTTTGCAAGATTTTGAAGAAGAATACACAATTGCACAATTTTTTATAGTATTTAGTTTGAAAATTCTTCTTTGTATCATCATTTTAAGCATAACTCAAACAGAATAAGTTAAATGTTAAAATGAAGTACTTGTAACTAATTTCTGAAATGATCATTGTGCTGATGACTGGCTGAAAATGTTGCTATTTATTGCTTTATTTAAAGGGCAATGGCTGTGCACTAGGGATAGAAGAAACTAAACTTTTCAAAGCTTCAATTAATTGAACCAGTTGCTTTTTAACATGATAGAAGTCAAGAATTTATATCTCTATAGAGCTTTAAACAATATGTCAAAGCTGCTTCATGTGGATGAAAAAGAAAAAGGATAAAAAGCCATACATTTCAGTTTGTGGGACATATTTTGCATATCAGGCAGGTAGCAGAGTAATAGTTTGTTCAAAAATGATTCAGTTCAGTATAATATGAATGTCACTGTTGAAGGACGATCCACAAAAAAGCAGTTCAATCGACCCCAACCAAGCAAGTTAAAGGCAAGAGTGACATGGAAATAAAATTTCACCAATTGACAGAAATGGAAAATAAATCTCTGGAGAAACCAGACTCAGTCGGGGGAACTGGTTTTCCATTGCATGGCCAAATGAAAAGAGGCCCACTGCACTGACTAATTCAATGTTTTTAAAACACCACAGACTGACGAGGTGTGCTGGTCATTATTGAGTAATTGCAAAAAAAATAGACCTATTAAATATAGCTGTGTTTACAAACAAGCAAATTATATTCTATCAAACCCAATTGATCAACTTATACTTTTAAATACTAAGTGTCTATAATGATATTTGAGGAACAGGCTTACAATCATGGTAAGGTACTTCTACTTTATTGTTATTTGACATTTGACAAGGCATCTCTTCAGCTTTTTGACAAATTATTTTGCAATAGTGTTTGTGGTTTTGTGCATGTGTGTGATCAGGCACTGGCACAAGCTGCAAAGAGTAAGAGCAGGGCTTAATATTCATGACCATTCTAAATATGGTCAAACACATGCCTTGCATTCTAGTGGTAATTCCTCTGGTTATAAATCTTTTTTAACTTAGCTAAGTTACATACCTACTATGCAGATATCAGAGAACAATCTATAATTTTTTATAAATTAATACTAATAAAATGTATTTAATAAAATTAATACATTTTCATTCATTTATTCATTTTCCTTCAGCTTAGTCCCTGATTTAACAGGGGTCGGCACAGTGGAATATACCACCAACTGTCAGGGTATGAGGTGGGGAAAAGGAGCGAGGACTCAATTTCAAGAAATAAGGGTATTTATTAATAATAAAATAAAACAAACAGCAAAATAAACAACCCAGAGGGGGAAAACATTAACAAAACAAATAAATACACAAACAAACTGGACTGGGCAGGCATCAGGACTGGAACGCTCAGGACAAGGCAACATATGCCATGACACGGAGAGAAACGATGACGAACTGGCAAAGGACAGCAGACATGAGGAGAATATAAGCAGAAATAAATTAACACAAACAGGTGAACCTAATAAACTAATAATGGGTTAACAAGGAGGGTGGGGTTAGACAATAGACGGTAGAGCACATGACACAAAGAGACACCACAAGCCATGCGCTCATATAAAACTAGACTAGAACACGCAGCCAATTAGAGAACTCATTAACCGCGTGTTCATATGACAACACAAGCAAGCGGTGCATGTAAACATGCACGACGTGCTAAACACAACAAACACAAGACTGAATGCGAGACACGAGTACACGATGAATGAAAACACTCATCGTGCACTCACAAACCAACTAGACTAAGACGCTGGGAATAAAACACCACGCTGCAGACAGATGAACGTGAACACCCAGACGAGAGCGCGCAATCGCAAACACGCCCAGATTTCATGCTCCCGCATCAAGTGGGAACGCGCACGGTCCAAGCGCGCTCACAAATGGTGCTCATACAGAGACACACACAATGACAGAAAACAAGTGCTTGACCTGAGAAAACTCGAGCCGAGCACAACAGGACAGGACAAGACAGAGCTAGTGTCTGGACTCTGCCACCAAAACAAGAATTTACAAGACCAGAGTGGCAGAACCCTGACACCAACTATTTCGGCATATGTTTTATGCAGCGAATGCCCTTCCAGCTGCAACCCAGTACTGGGAAATTAATACATTTTATAAATTTTTATAAATTTATTTATAGAAAAAAAATTATTGAATAGTAATATTTAACAATTATTAAAGTTATTATAAAAGTTGCTAAGAAATATAGTCAAAGGCAGAGATAGATGCAACATACAAATTACAGCCAAATAATTTTGTCTTTAGCAAAACTAATCGCTCTAGAATATACTGAACCCAAAACAAAATCTCCTCTTCACATATATCATAGTCCACTACAAATACAGTTGAAGTCAGAATTATTATCCCCCTGTTTATTTTTTTCCCCAATTTCTGTTTAACGGAGAATATTTTGTTTAACACATTTCTAAACATAATAGTTTTAATAACTCATTTCTAATAACTGATTTATTTTATCTTTGCCATGATGACAGTAAATAATATTTGACTAGATATTTTTCAAGACACTTCTATGCAGCTTAAAGTGACATTTAAAGGGTAACTAGGTTAATTAGGTTAACTAGGCAGGTTAGGGTAATTAAGCAAGTTATTGTATAATGATTGTTTGTTCTGTAGACTATCGAGAGAAAAAAAATTAGCTTAAAGGGGCTAATAATTTTGACCTTAAAATGGGTTTTAAAAAATTAAAAACTCCATTTATTCTAGCCGCAATAAAGCAAATAAGACTTTCTCCAGAATAAAAAATATTATCAGACATACTGTGAAAATGTCCTTGCTCTGTTAAACATAATTTGGGAAATATTAAAAAAAGAAAAATAAATTCAAAGGAGGGCTAATAATTCTGACTTCAACTGTATATCATAGCCAGGGGTAGACTGAAGAAGAACTGTCCAAGGTATAGTTGTCCTCTGTGTGGTTTGTGATTGTTAAATGAGCTTACATAACCAAAATAGGTAAAACACAGTTTCAAACAGGCCCTATATTTATTATTTAACTCCATATTTTAATTCTTAGCATTTACATTCTCACCAAAGATACTCTACAATTAAATATACTACAATTTGTGACAAAACATACACAGTAGTCCACGACACTTGCTGTTCAGCATACTGTATACTCTATACAATCAATCTCTTTAATTAATCCAGCTAATAAATGTATGTTTTGCTTTGCAGTTTTCCATTATCATATTCTGATGAACGTATACTGTATCAGTTTCAGTTCAGTTTCCTTGATTTTTGTCCTTCAAAACATCGCAATAAATTGTAATGCAGAACGAAATCACGTTGCATCAGACTCAACAAGAACATAAAAAAAATCAAACACTATAAAAACCTAACATAATAAATAAGATTTTATAATTTCATGAATATATAAAAATATATTTATATAAAATATAACCCAATTTTAAAAAAAATCACAGAAGGGAATAAATTAATACTTAAATAACTATTGCATATTCATTCATTTTCTTTTTAGCTTAGTCCCTTTATTAGTCTGGGGTCGCCACAGCGGAATGAACCGCCAACTTATCCAGCATATGTTTTATGCAGCGGATGCCCTTCCAGCTGCAAACCATCACTGGGAAACACTTAAACACTCTCATTCACGCACATAAACTACGGACAATTTTAGCTTACCCAATTCACCTGTACTGCATGTCTTTGGACTTGTGGGGGAAATCGGAGCACCCAGAGGAAACCCACGAGAACACTGGGAGAACATGCAAACTCCACACAGAAAGGCCAACTGACCCAGCTGAGGCTCGAACCAGCAATCTTCTTGCTGTAAGGCGACAGCACTACCTACTGCGCCACCGTGTCGCTCAACTATTGCATATTGGATCTACAGTATATATCTATTTTATACTGCTACTGTTACTTTGTCTTATAACAGTGTTGTTATCCTTATTTACTAACTGTATTGGACTTATTCTAATTTATGATTATTTTAAAAATATAGTTAAAAAGCCTGTAGGTGGAGTGTATTCTCAACGTCAGATGTCATGCTAATGTTCGCTGGTTCGAGTCCCAGCTGGGCCAGTTGGCATTTCTGTGTGGAGTTTGCATGTTCTCCCCGTGTTGGTGTGGGTTTCCTCCAGTTGCTCCAGTTTCCCCCACATTCCGAACACATGCACTATAGGAGAATTGGGTAAACTAAATTGGCCATAGTATATGAGTGCATGAATGTGAGTGTGTGAGTAATGGGTTGCGGCTAGAAGGGCATCCGCTGTGTAAAACATATGCTGGAATAGTTGGCAGTTCATTCCGCTGTGGTGACCCGTGATAAATAAGGGACTAAGCCGAAGGAAAATAAATGAATGAATGAATTTCACAACATAAAACCAACCAAATATAAACATATACTGATGTTAGACTTTGACGTTGTATGGATGTCATATCATGACGTTAAAATGATGTTGGATTTTAGTTAGTAAATACCACAGCCTGATATCAACACCAGCTGACGTTGGTATTAGATGTCAGCTGATGTCAGTATTAGACAGCAAATGGATGATGAATACCAGTTGCATATGTGGGCAAAAATGAAATAACAGATGCTGACACAGTAGTTAGACAATTAAGTCTTGTGTTAAGTTCTCCAGAACTGCTTGTTGGAGGTAAAAGGTGGCAAGATATGCATTCAAAAATAAATAGATGCTTACCGGTTGCGTCTTATAGGCATGGCTGTTGGCGAAGTGCACACTATCATACAGTGATGAGAAATAGTAGTTTGTTCAATTTCTGGATGTTTCAATGTAAATGTGTTCTGAGACATTTGTGAATTAATGGTTTAATAAATTCATGTGCAAGTAAAATGACACTGTGGGCAGTCCTTGACTATTCAAGGTGGCAAAAGTTCAATGACCTTTAGCTGGTGTGACAGGTACACTTTCTTTTTGTTATGAAGGGAACAATGCAGACCCAGGATATCTAAAGCTGTCGTGACGTAGGGACGATAGACAATCCTCACATCCTGAGGTGAAATAATAAAAAATTGATTTATATAACACTATAGTGTTTATAGTATTTATTATATGAATATGAATTTATTTTCATATGTAAGAAGAACCAAAATAGCGACCCATACTGTACCATTTTATTGGGACCCTTCGTAAGGGTAATTGGTTATTGGTTTAGGCTTATATCCATTGACAGCTGTAAGCTTTTTAATTAGCTATGGTCTACTAAAGTCCAAAGTGGATAGTTTGGCCATTTTATTTGTCCATAGTGCAACCATTTGACATCAAGCACTGCAGATTTATAATAACAGCAGCCACATAGTCCAAAATAAGTGTGGAGTAGGGGTGTTTGGTTCCGGATTTTGTGGAGTCAACTCCAATTTTTGACTCCTAATTTTGCAGTCAGTGGAATCGACTCGATTTACATTCACTTAAAATAGTAAAAGGATTAAGCATGCTGTATCATATCACGCTTTATACAATGCAACTGCATCAATTGCAGCTTTACATTGTACAGTTCTCCTCTGGTCAGACAAAACCAGCAGTTTAAATCATTCATTCATTCATTCATTTTCTTTTCGGCTTAGTCCCTTTATTTATTCGGGGTCGCCACAGTGGAATGAACCGCCAAATTATCCAGCACACGTTTTACGCAGCGGATGCCCTTCCAGCTGCAACCCATCTCTGGGAAACATACATACACACTCAGTCACACTCATACACTACGGACAATTTAGCCTACCCAATTCACCTTTACCGCATGTCTTTGAACTGTGGGGGAAACCGGAGCACCCGGAGGAAACCCACACGAACACAGGGAGAACATGCAAACTCCACACAGAAACACCAACTGACCCAGCCGAGGCTCGAACCAGCGACCTACTGCGCCACTGCGTCGCCGCAGTTTAAATCATCTGCAGCCAAAATAAAATATTAGTTATCAGAAATCACTTTTTTACAGCATATTTTAATGGTCTAGTTTAGATGTGTAGCATTTCATTAACAAAGAAAAACATCTCAATTGAGCCCAAAAAACATTAAAAAAAAAAAAAGAAAGAAAATCATAAAATAGTTTTTAAATATTTTCTTAATATAAATGTTTGATACTTGAATACTGAGTACTGAGTGAACAAAATAATCTGGCATAGTGGATGGTCACGGAAGGCATGCCCCAAATCTACAGTTTTTAACGGCAACAGATGCTCCAACTGATTAATAAACAAAATAGCAAGAGTTTCAATTTGATTTAATGACCAATTGAATATTAAACCCCCTACACTAAATGTTCAACATAAATAATTCACACAATAATCATTTAACACTTAAATTCATACATTTAAGTATGCTTTTAAATAGCTTATTACTTTACTTTTAAGTATCACTGTTTGTTTTGTGCAATTTGTTCATAGTAATTAAATAAGAGTGTGTTAATCAGTGAGTCAGACCTGTTTTTGAACACTTGTGTCACGATTGTGATCTATCTGTTCTTCTTGCATGTGTGTGTGTGGGGGAAGTGGGTGTGTTTGTTTGGGTTTTCACCGCGTGGTGTGTGTGTTTACATTCTTCAGCTGGGTTGTCACGTGTCTTTACCACTCATACGTATCAGCTGTTTATCATTAAGCCACAGCTCCTGCGCGTTACCGCGCCTTTAAATGTTCAGTGTTTTGTAACTCTTGTTATCAATCCGTTGTTTGTTCACTTCTGTGTCTGCTCTCTGTTAGACTCTCTCGCTCAATTTGGTGGAAGCTCTCCGATATAACCTGTTCATTTGGACCTTATGCTCGTCTCAATTTCTTTGATGTTGTTACTACTGCCTGCTCTGAAGACAACATTATCTGTGAGAGACTATACCCCAAATCCGCTTCTCTAATGAACTTTACCGTGGGTAAACTCGCCGATTTCCTTGAGAGCTGCTCCATAGCGCTACCATTCCCTTCCCTCGATATCTGGTGAGATATCCATGAGAGACTGCTATACGACGTTGGTTCAAGGACAAACCTTTACCACTGTTGGCGTGTCGTATTCTGTTGTGGGCATCCTTGCCCTATTATATCTGGTGAGATCTATACCAGTTGTGACTCTTAATAAATCATCTTGTTTTTACTTTCATTTGGGTCTCCTGTGTATACCTTTGTGACAACTTGGCCATATTTTTATTTAAAAATCTTCGTTATGAAACTAATTTCATTTGGTACAATTTGTATCTTAATTGTAATGTATTTTTGTTGTTACCTACAAAATATACAAGAAGAATGAATTTTAGAGGTAAAATTAAGTGCGTTCAGGGCCAAAACAAGACCACATGTATTGTCAGATTTTGTGTCAATATATAAATTTTGTCATTATGATTGGTATTTTATTTATTTGTAAAATAGGCATATGTTAAATAAAACTTTTACTTGAGCATATAGCAGCAGCCAATGACATAACATCATAATTTTACATGCAGTGCTAAATGTCGATCGGCTAAATTCACACACATACTATATTGAATTAATAACACAGCACACTTGACATCGCAGGCAAATAGTTTTTAAAAACAAATAGTTGCAAAAAGGTGTGCTTTATAGGACTTTGAAAGTGCACGCAAACTTCATCCCGCAGCACTATAATAATATATCCTAGAGTGCTTGTGGTCGCGAAATTCAAAAGCAAAAGCATAAACCGCGTGAGCATGCGTTCAAAGTGGGTGCCTTCGGTGTTCATTGTGCTCGAGAATGAGCAGTAAACTGTTGAATGTAACTGCTTCATTCAGGAGGGTTTGAAAAAACAGACTTGACTCTGGGGGTCGATTCCTGTCCTGGAGTCGATTCCGGTACTAGGTCCATTGAGAGTCGAGGAATTGACTTTTTTGAAGTCGACTCCCCATAGTATGCAGTTTAATAAAATGTTAAAGGGCTCCTATTTGGCCCTTTTTACAAGTTTGTGAAGTTTCAGTTCAAAATACTCATCAGATCATTTATTGTGCCCTGCTAATGTATATGTAAATTGTTGTGATGAAAATGTAAATTCAAAGGGAATTTTAGCTGTTTTGAACCTGTGCCTTTAAATTAGGGCTGCTCAATTATGGGAAAAATCATAATCACGATTATTTTGGTCATAGTTGTAATCACAATTATTTAAAACGATATACAGTTGAAGTCAAAATTAATCACCCTCCTGTGAATTTTTTTTTCCTTTTCAAATATTTCCCAAATGATGTTTAACAGAGCAAATAATTTTTTTACAGTATTTTCTATAATATTTTTTCTTCTGGAAAAATTCTTATTTGTTTTATTTTGGCTAGAATAAAAGCAGTTTTAAATATTTTAAAACCTATTTTAAGTTTAATATTATTAGTCCCCTTAAGCAATATATTTTTTTTGATTGTCTGCAGAAAAAACTATGTACTATGTACTGTCATCAAAGCAAAGATAAAAGAAATCAGTTATTAGAAAAGAGTTATTAAATCTATTATGTTTAGAAATGGGCAGAAAAAAAATCTTCTTTCGGTTAAACAGAAATAGGGGGAAAATACAGGGAGTGCAGATTTATTAGGCAAATGAGTATTTTGAACACATCATCCTCTTTATGCATGTTGTCTTACTCCAAGCTGTATAGGCTCGAAAGCCTACTACCAATTAAGCATATTAGGTGATGTGCATCTCTGTAATGAGAAGGGGTGTGGTCTAATGACATCAACACCCTATATCAGGTGTGCATAATTATTAGGCAACTTCGTTTCCTTTGGCAAAATGGGTCAAAAGAAGGACTTGACAGGCTCCAAAAAGTCAAAAATACTGAGATATCTTGCAGAGGGATGCAGCACTCTTAAAATTGCCAAGCTTCTGAAGCGTGATCATCGAACAATCAAGCGTTTCATTCAAAATAGTCAACAGGGTTGCAAGAAGCATGTGGAAAAACCAAGGCACAAAATAACTGCCCATGAACTGAGAAAAGTCAAGCGTGCAGCTGCCAAGATCAACATCACTGGAGTGCTCAAAAGCACAAGGTGTGCAATACTCAGAGAAATGGCCATGGTAAGAAAGGCTGAAAAACGACCACCACTGAACAAGACACACAAGCTGAAACGTCAAGACTGGGCCAAGAAATATCTCAAGACTGATTTTTCTAAGGTTTTATGGACTGATGAAATGAGAGTGAGTCTTGATGGGCCAGATAGATGGGTCCGTGGCTGGATCGGTAAAGGGCAGAGAGCTCCAGTCCGACTCAGACGCCAGCAAGGTGGAGGAGGAGTACTGGTTTGGGCTGGTATCATCAAAGATGAGCTTGTGGGGCCTTTTCGGGTTGAGGATGGAGTCAAGCTCAACTCCCAGTCCTACTGCCAGTTTCTGGAAGACACCTTCTTCAAGCAGTGATACAGGAAGAAGTCTGCATCCTTCAAGAAAAACATGATTTTCATGCAGGACAATGCTCCATCACACGCGTCCAAGTACTCCACAGCGTGGCTGGCAAGAAAGGGTGTAAAAGCTTTCGAGTGTCCTTGCAAAGAAAGGTGGCAATATTGGTCACTGATTTGTTTTTGTTTTGTTTTGAATGTCAGAAATGTATATTTGTGAATGTTGAGATGTTATATTGGTTTCACTGGTGAAAATAAATAATTGAAATGGGTATATATTTGTTTTTGTTAAGTTGCCTAATAATTATGCACAGTAATAGTCACCTGCACACACAGATATCCTCCTAAAATAGCTAAAACTAAAAACTACTTCCAAAAATATTCAGCTTTGATATTAATGAGTTTTTTGGGTTCATTGAGAACATGGTTGTTGTTCAATAATAAAATTAATCCTCAAAAATACAACTTGCCTAATAATTCTGCACTCCCTGTATAAAGGACCGCTAATACTTCTGACTTCAACTTTATTTATATATATATATATATATAGTTATTTTCCTCCCTGTAAATAAGGAAAGGGAAATAAATCTAATAGAATTAAAAATATGAAACAAACTTAAATCTTAATGCATCGTTCTTTACTGTAAGAAAAAACCTTTAATTACAGCTACAAAAGTCCTTCATTCAAGAGCAGTGAGTGATTTTGTCCTTTTGTTGTTTAAATAATAATGATAAAACAATATTGCTGTTGGCAGCAGGAATAGCGCACGCTGTCATTTTAGGAGCAGTACGGGTCTGATTTATGGTTTCACTTTCACATGTCTTTTGATTCTTAACTCGTTTGGTTGTTACATAAAGGAGGGTTAATATGAATAATCACTAAACACAGCGTTTTGACACAAATTTGCATGTATTTGGCCATTAAAGCGCCCACATTAAGATGATTTAGATGTATGTGCTCTGCTCATCTCTGAGGCTAAGCTGAGCGCATACACACAACAGCATGCGATCTCTTTCGTGTTTTTAAAAACATGAAAGATTCGAATGTACATCAATGAATGATGCGCATCCCATGCTGCAGAAGTTGCATTACAGTATATGCTTTTAGTCATTTTCAAGTGAAACTGAGTTTTGCAGAGCAACAAATGTGTACAACTGGAAAGGGAAAGTATATGATTCAATAATTGTTTTATCTAGTTTTAACTAGAATTTTGATTAATTGCACAGCCCTACTTTAAATGCAAATGAGCTGGTTCTCCCTGCCCACCCACTGTCAGAAAAAACACATCACACATGGACAGCAACTCAGACATGAATCAGAGACCAGTCACAAACACCCAAGTAAGAATGAACCAGAAAGTTTCTGAGTTCGATGTGGTTTTTGTGGAGTGTATCAGTGTGAATCAGCCACACACAAATGTCATTACGATGCTCGCTGAGCACACACACACACACCCAAACATGTTGCACTGTTTTTGCACATCTACTTGCCATACAAGTAAATATATGCAGCTGTATGGAGATCTGTTATAGCTACTGTACAAATAAAAATGATCCACAAACCAGGACTGCTGTTGTATGGGTGAAGCATCCTCATTTATAGTTGTACTGACATGCAGCTTTGGTGATTTCAATGGTTATAAATTGCATAGCGATTTTTATTTTATTTTGACAATGCATTTGTTGCTGTTCCCAAAAATATAACATAGTTTGGCACGGTGGTGCAGTGGGTGCAAGAAGGTCCCTGGTTCGAGCCTTGGCTGGGTCAGTTGGCAATTCTGTGTGGAGTTTGCATGTTCTCCCTGTGTTCGTGTGCGTTTCCTCCGGGTGCTCCGGTTTCCCCCACAGTTCAAAGACATGTGCTATAGGTGAATTGGGTAAGCTAAATTGTCTGTAGTGTACAGCATACCTGTCAACCCTCCCGTTTTTCCTTGGATTCTCCCGTATTTACAGTTCTATCCCGCTGTCATCCCGTAAAGGTATTTTCCCGTATTTCTCCCGTATTTTTTTATCTTTCTGAGAAAGAGATCCTCCCTATATGCAACCCATACCGCCGAACCACCAGGGGCCGCCCTTGCTCTTAAATGTGATTCGGTTCTGTGCTTTCAGTTCATTTAGGCAAGGAAACACTTTGGAATAAACATAAAAATGGCGCGATTCATTTCTTTTTCATTACAGGCGCCATTGCCCCTATGCAATCCTCAAAACAGTCAGTTCATATAAAGATGCATGACTGTCAGCTGATGCGCTCCATAGTGATAATAGACGCTGTTTCCCAAGCGGATTCTGTACATACGAGATTTGATGCTGAGCTCAAATGGACACTGGGTTTTGGGTGCGTGTTTGAACAGACATATACACATCATCATCATAATAATAATGATAATAATGATAATAATAATTGCGGTTCATTGCACTGTGGCAACCCCAGATTAATAAAGGGACTCAGCCGAAAAAATAAATGAATGAATGAATAATAATAATAACAACATCTAGACATGTCGATCTTGTTGTGTTTTCTTTTGAACACAACAAATGTTTTCTTAAATGAGCATATACAGTTAGGAAAACAGTCAAACGCTTTCTTTATAGATATATGCAGTTTTAAAGTGACAGCTCTTTTATTTAATGTAATCAAACCAAAAAAAAATCTAAATGAGAGATTCATTCGCTGCTCTTTAATCAGAATGTTTAAATTATACAGTGAAGAAAAGATGAGAGTTGATAACTTGATTCAATTTCTTTATAATAGCCAGTGGCGGCTGGTGTTAAAAAATGTGGGGAGGGCGCAAACACCAGAAAAAAAATCTAACTGTTGGTAAAGTAAGAGTGTAAAAGCCATTTTTCAGGTGATGTATCAAAAAACTAAAATATGACTAAAGCATACAATAAATGCAGCACAAATCAGTTCATTTTAGTTCAATTTGGGTTTATTATCAGTAATGAAGTAATCCAGATAATCAGTAAACACGCACACACACACACACACACACACACACACAAACAAATGTTATAATCACTGGCCAGTAGCACTACTTGAAAATAAATTTTGCTCTCCTTTTTTTCTGGCTTGAAAATTTCTCAATAACCTTTTGGTTAAAGTCAGTCATCTCAGTCACCAGTCTCTTCTCTATTGACAGCATGGCCAATGCATTCAGCCTCTCTTGAGTCATGCTGTTTGAAACAGCAAACACGGAAATAGTAAAAGGTATGACTTACATGAATAGAGGTAAAGTTGGTTTTATATTCGCACATTCGTTCATTTAGAAGTCTCTATATTTTTACCATGTTACTTTGAATATTCGATCGGAATTCGCAAGGAAGTATGACTTTAAAACAACATTAACACTACCTGATGAACTGTAAACAATGTTGTATTTTGATAGTCATTGGCTGCTAATATGATATCTATATTTAGAATTTGCAAAGAATACTTTTCTGAAATTATATTACTAAGGAGAATGTCTGAATATCCGAATATAAAACCAACTTTACCTCTATCTTACATGAACCTGGCAGCTAACTCTGTTTGTCATAACAAGTGCTGTAAAAGCCCCGAATATACGCGCGCTCGCCATCACTTGACCACTGGTGAATTTGCAAGGAAGGTCGATCTGGTCCAAGCTTCTTGATTATTTTTTTCTTCATCCAAACGCCTTGTGAACGGATATCTTTGCAAAGATACAACAGAATTTTCTTTCATCTCGAGAAAATGCATTCTAAGCTCTTGGTGAGAATGGTCCAATCACATAAGGCCAATCATATAAAAACAAATATGATTCGTTCTAACAACAAAAATGGGAGGGTTCGGGACGCAGAGCGCTGCGCCCCAAAGACAATTTAAAACAGGCCAATTAGAGCTTATCGTCATATCACATGCTTTGCAAAAGTTCGTGTACCTACATAGACACCCATTAGTCCGGCGCCCCGCACACATATGAAAAAATATTGTTCATACATTTTTTTTAAATAAATGTTAGTATGACTACAATAAATGTTAGAATGTTATAATTAAATCAATTTATTTTGTTAATATTTGTGATAATAAACATTAACATATTAAAGGGCTCTAACTTGAAGGGGGGGCGGCGCCCCAGCGCCCTCTATTGACCAGCCGCCACTGATAATAGCTAATAGTTTTAATGAGCTGAACTGTTTGCTAATTTATTTGCAGCTTTTTCTAATGTATACTAATTATTATATTCTTTGTAAATAATAATAAAAATGTATTACTGACCATTTCAGAAGTTTATTTACAATGAAACAGCTCCAGATGAACATTTAAAAAAAATTTGGGGAGTGCCTTATTTTCATATCCCAATGTTGACAGGTATGGTGTACAGTGCATCCGGAAAGTATTCACAGCGCTTCACTTTTTCCACATTTTTTTGTTACAGCCTTATTCCAAAATGGATTTAATTAATTTCTTTCCTCAAAATTCTGAGAGTTCTTCAGATGCCTTTTGGCAAATTCCAGTCAGGGAGTGGCTTCCATCTGGCCACTTTACAATACAGGCCTGATTGGTGGATTGCTGCACAGATGGTTGTCCTTCTGTAAGGTTTTCCTCTCTCCACAGAAGAACGCTGGAGCTCAGACAGACTGACCAGCGGGTTATTGATCATCTCCCTGACTAAGGCCCTTCTCCCCCGATCACTCAGCTTAGATGGCCGGCCAGCTCTTGGAAGAGTCCTGGGGGTTCCAAATATCTTCCACTTACAGATGTTGGAGGTCACTGTGCTCATTGGAACTTTCAGAGCAGCAGAAATTTTTCTGTAACCTTCCCCAGCCTTGTGCCTCGAGACAATCCTGTCTCAGAGATCTACAGACAATTCCTTTGTCTTCATGCTTGGTTTGTGCTTTGACATGCACTGTCAACCCTGGGACCTTATATAGACAGGTGTATGCCTTTTCAAATCATGTCCCATCAACTGAATTTACCACAGGTGAACTCCAATTAAGCTGCTGAAACATCTCAAGAATGATCAGTGGCAACAGAATGTATCTGAGATCAATTTAGAGCTTTACGGCAAAGACTGTGAATACTTATGTACATGTGTTTTTTTCAGGTTTTTTATTTTTAATAAATTTGCAACAATTTCAAAAAATCTTTTTTCACATTGTCATTATGGGGTATTGTGTGTAGAATTTTGAGGAAATAAACAAATTTAATCCGTTTTGAAATAAGGCTGATAAAGTGAAGCATTATGATTACTTTCCGGATGCACTGTATGTGTGTCAATGAGAGTGTATGGGTGTTTCCCAGTGATGGGTTGCAGCTGGAAGGGGATCCACTGTGTAAAACATATGCTGGATAAGTTGGCGGTTCATTTCGCTGTGGCGACGCCTGATTAATAAAGGGATTAAGCCGAAAAATAAATAAATGAATAAATGAATATAATAAAAATATATCATAACGTATAACAAAAACATAAGACTGATTTTGAGGTCCAGGGTCACAATTATTGTTATATACATCACACATGAACCTTCCTTCCCTCAAGCCCTCTTTACCCTCTTACTATGTGTTCTTTAGAATTGTCTTCTTATAAACCAAATAAAAAGAGTTTAGAATAACCGTCCATCTGCCCACCAGCCACCTTCCTGCTCTCATGAGCTCTCTGCCATCCTTTTGAATCCACACAATCCTACTCATGTTCTCATTCTCTCTCTCTCAAGCAGTCATTCTATTCACACACACATACGCTTTCGTCTTCCCTACTGCGCTTCAGTTAAGTGTACATTCACCTGTCCGAGTGTGCACTCCATGGCGCCCAGGAAGTCAGCCTCTTTAAGTCCATTATGGTTGCTGCTGATGTCGTGAAGCTCAAAACGAAGGCGCTGCACTTCCTCAAAATAGTAGTCCACTGTGAAGACTTTGGAGAAAACTGGACTGATGCTGCTGCGAATCACTTCAGTCCGATCCACCTGGAACAAATCAGAACATGTTAAATGATATTCCCTTTTGGGATCAAGAACATTTCATCCTATTGATTTGCAGGCTGTCTGTTTCAATTGTGAAAAAAGGATTTTTCTTAATTCATTTTATATGCTGAATTGACTCAGTTAACATTCAAATCAATGCCAATCACACTACAGCAAGAGCAGTGAGGTTTTTGCACTTAATTATTGATTTTCTCACAGGTTTTTAGGAATTTACAACAATAACAAGCTTCTGATTCTTAATACTATATATATATATATATATATATATATATATATATATATATATATATATATATATATATATATATATATATATATATTAATACTTAGATATTCATACTTTAATTCAGCAAGTACACATTTATCAAACTTAACAGTAAAAATAATAATTCAAATGATTATTTACATTATTTTGCATATATGCTGTTTAGTTTATTATTGCTGCCTCCACAGCAAGGTTGCACAATAAATTGTTTCAGCATTGATATCACAATGTGTGCATCCGCATATCATTCGGTATTGATAATTATTGAATCATTTCTTACAGTACATTGAGGAATATTAGGATTTTTTTTATTTAACCACTTTATTTTAATTTACCAACATTACTACACCTAAACTAAAACTACTAAATCTACTCATTTAAAAAGAGTTTTGAACTCTTCAAATTGTTCAGTGTTGAAGGCAATGAGTTAATTAAATACCTCATTAGATTAGTTTTTTTTTTTTACTCAAATGGTTTGTTGCAATCGGTTTCTTCAAACGGTTTGAGTTGCCTTAACTTAATGGGTTTCATAGTACTCAGTTGGTTTGAGTTCTCTTCATTTATTTGGTTTTACTGTGCTCAAATTGCTTCGTGTACTTAAGTTCACAGTACTCTTTAGGATTAGTTTTGGTTTCAGTTTGGTTCAGTTTCCTCAAACAGTTTGAGTTACATTTACTTTTTGGGTTTTACAGTGGAAGGCAAATAGTTTGAATAGTCAAAACCAAAAATATTTAAACAAAATATCTCATCTCTTAATAATAAAATAAACAAAAGTGTTAAAGAGACTCTTAAACTTGATAAATAAAATGTTGCAAAATGTGTGCAATGGTAAAGTGCAAATGCTGAACAATCTAAGCAAACTTTAAGGTGTCAATAATATTGAAACAGTAAACCTCAAACTCTGTTCAAGTAAAGGAACAACCATCATTATTACAAATTGTGAAGTTAGATGACTACATTAACCCTAGTGGTGGGGTGCTAGTGGCTGGGATGCACAAGAAAAAAAAAAAAAAAAAAGCCACTCTGTCGACATCCTTACATCCTTATTTATTTACAATCTCTTCACTGCTGCTAGCCACAGCCCTCATTTTTGTGTGTGTTGTTATTTTGGCCTGAAGTGACCCAAAACTCACACATGAAAAGCCTGAGCGTGTGGTTTCCTTCACCATTTTCAATGCACTTTGCGCTCATGCCCCCCTGCCGTCTTTCTGTAACTAGGCGACCATCAACCGTTTTTCCAGAGGATGACAAACGGCCAAACCACTGCTGTAGCACCGATACAAGTTTATGGAGAAAAGTAAAAAGCACTGCAGTGTTTGGATGCGCTATATTTCTCTGAGGTAATTAGTCTATTGTTATTACTGAAATGTGTATATTCCATACAAAGTGTGAAGCAGACTAATTAGTTCTACTTACATGAATTACGGTGCGCTAGCAGCATTTGGAAAACTTCAGATGTTTTTCAACTAGGTGTACCTGGAAAATGAGTGCGTCAAGTGCCGCTTGCACACCATGTGCATGTCGCTCCCTATTTGTGTGTGCAAGTCGCACGCCTTCATTGTAAATGCCTAATTCACATTGCTTTCAAGGCATGCACTTAGCAGCCACATTTTAATAAAACCATAGCAATCATACCGATACATCATATCAAACTTTTTTTATCGTTATTGACAATGGTGCACGGTCAATAAATACCATACCGATTTTATCGCCCAGCCCTACTTGCAATTAATTTATTATATTTTATGCATCCCCTGCATATTTTATGCATCCCCATACTCTCCTGTACATTCATCCCAATCAATCTAAATGAATAAATTCTTTCCAAATAGCACTATTCATGGCATCTGCTGAAACTGTATTCATATAGCAAAACATATCATAGGAAAAAAACATGCAATATAATTTTTTTCCAATATCGTGCAGCCCCACTCCACAATCATCAGCATTTCAAATGTTTTGACTTGTTTGTTTTTTGCTAGTATTGTCAGTGTATTTGAATGTTTGAACATGTATGTGTTAACACAGAACAGATGTCATATAAAAGTGCTGCGAGTCCCTCTCTGGCTTAGTGCCAGCTATAGTGTACAACAATACTAGCGTGATCATACATGTATGAAGTCTTTCTGATTCAGAGTTCTCAAGATCAACTCAAGCCATGAGTTGTTGTCAAAATCTTAGTTCAATCATACTGTAAGTCTTCTTTCATTGTGTCAAGTCTAGTCACAAGCCTTAAAATTTGAAGTCTCAAGATCACAGTACTAGTAATTAATTCCCATTATATACAGTAAATTGCATTGTTTTCTTAAATAAGCGTAAATTAAAAGCAGTACATTGAAAATTCCAATAGCAATTAGCTTATATGTACTTAATAACAATTTGCCATTTATCAAAAAATTTGCAACTTTTTATAATAAGTTAATATTCATGAGGATTTAAAATAATGGTGATGCATTTATTAATTCATTTATATGTTAATGACTTTTATTACATGGGCCTGAGGTAGCATGAGGAAACAAACTTACATTAACAAAGAATGTATTACTCATTGTTAGTTAGTTATAGTTATTGCATAAACTAATGCTAACTCAAAAATCTTACTGCCAAAAAAGGAACTATAAACCAACATTAAATAAAAGTAAAAGTACTCCATGCTCTGCACAAAAAGGCACAAACATTATAATCCCAGTGCAGTGTTCCTCTTATATCATTTCACTTATCATGTTCCATACAAAGACTTTGTTTTGCTTTTCAGGTAATAATGACTGAACCAATACATAATAGGGATCATGTAGAACTGCTAATGTGTTGAGTGATCCCAAAAATAAATAATTAACTATGCTTTCGTTTGCATTCATTTGCACCCGAGCTAAATATAAACATATTTATTTTAAGTGACAGCTCATTTTCAAAGGAAACTAAAAATTCTGTTTAGGTTGTTATGTTCCAGAGAAAAAAGAAAGTTACATCAATTTGGAATGAGCCGATGTTAAGTAGATGATTTAAATTAGTGATTTATCCCACTGAATATCATATATTTTTAAATATAGGGGAAAGGGGAAAATGTGATTTTTTTTAATGTTTTAAAATGACTGAAGGGGAATATACAGCATGAAACAATGAAGTTGTCCCAATTTTTTTTTTTTTTTTAAATGAGTAGCTTGGACAAGCAACAAAAGTAAGTGAAGCAAATAATTGCAATGATTCTAAAAGCTGCTTAATTAAAAAAACAAAACAAAAAAAAAACACTTATTTTAAGTCAAATGTGTCAAATGTAAGCACTAAGCAAGACCTTTTCTTCACTGGTTTCAAACGCTTCATTTTTTTTTTACTTTAATGCTCACAGCTGGAGTTCAAATGGCACTGCCTTATTAATTATGGATCATACCGTTAACGTTGCCAAGCATAACTCCCAGGTTCCAGAAACACCTGTTTTGTGCTGCAACTGAAACCTTTTACAGAAACGTAGCAAAAACCAACAGGCCACTGCAGCACTGCATATCAGCATCTTTGTTTTCATTGGAAAGGCACAAGACAGTGTGCCAGTTAGAGTGCTTTCTGTCATCTAACATTGCTGTTTTATATTACATACACAGCCTCAGAACGCTAATCAGCACTAACAGGCACACACATGAATTAACATAAACGCACAAAGACTCAGTTCTCATGCATTATATGAGTAAGCTTCTGCTCAGAACAGATTATCATTGAAGTTCTGTATGCTGTAAACTTATCATCAAAACTTTGGTGGTTCAAAGCGAGGAATGGGAGTTTCTGATTGCCTTACATCCAAACCGATACTTCTTTGAACAGTTTCTATTTATGGCACCTCATAAATATATATATATATATTTATATTTGTGCTATAAACAATACAATAGAAAACTTCAAGAAGAACACACCTCAAACCACTGTCCATGGGACTGCATCTTGAGGACAACACAGGGGTCAGGTTTTGATAGAGCATCCCGGTCAGATATTCCTTTACAGGCCACACGGAGCTCCACTTTTGTCAGGCATGGGCTGTTGAAGATGCCCAATGTGGTGGCAGCAGATTCGTAGATGTTACTCATTTTGTGTTTCTGTGTTCTGTTTCTGAAAAAAAAAACATATATATGTAAAATAGAAATATTTCTAATAATTTATGACAATTTTTATTATTTATATCTAACTGTTATACAAGCCTGTGTATTTTTTCACATATATGATATACACTCAACGGCCACTTTATTAGGTACACCTGTCCAACTGCTTATTAACGCAAATTTCTAATCAGCCAATCACATGCCAGCAATGCAATTAGACATGTAGAAATGGTCAAGACAATTAGCTGCAGTTCAAACTGAGCATCAAAATGTGGAAGAAAGGGGATTTAAGTGACTTTAAATGTGGCATGGTTGTTGATGCCAGACGGGTTGGTCTGAGTATTTCAGAAACTGCTGATCTACTGGGATTTTCACACACAACCATTTCTAGGGCATACAGAGTATGGTCTGAAAAAGAGAAAATATCCAGTAAGCGGCAGGTCTGTGGGCACAAATGTATTGTTGATGCCAGAGGTCAGAGGAGAATGGCCAGACTGGTTCGAGCTGATAGAAAAAGCAACAGTAACTCAAATAACCACTCGTTACAACCGAGGTATGCAGAAGAGCATCTCTGAATGCACAACACATCAAACCTTAAGGCGAATGGGCTACAGCAGAAGAAGACCACACCGGGTGCCACTCCGGTCAGCTAAGAACAGAAAACTGAGGCTACAATTCATACAGAATCACCAAAACTGGACAATAGAAGATTGGAAAAACTTTGCCTGGTCTGATGAGTCTTGATTTCTGCTGTGACATTCAGATGGTAGGGTCAGAATTTGGCGTCAACAACATGGAATTATGGATCCATCCTGCCTTGTATCAACGGTTCAGGCTGGTGGTGATGTAATGGTGTGGGGGATGCTTTCTTGGCACACTTTTGGCCCATTAGTACCAATTGAGCATTGTGTAAACGCCATAGCCTACCTGAGTATTGTTGCTTACCATGTCTCTTTTTATGACCACAGTGTACCCATCTTCTGATGGCTACTTTCAGCTGGATAATGTCATAAAGCGCAAATCATCTCAGATTGGTTTCTTAAACATAACAATGAGTTCACTGTACTCAACAATGGCCTCCACAGTCACTATATCTCAATCCAATAGAGCACTTTTGGGATGTGGTGGAAAGGGAGATTTGCATCATGGATGTGCAGCTGACAAATCTGCAGCAACTGCTTGATGCTATCATGCCAATATGGATCAAATTCTCTGAGAAATATTTCCAGTACCTTGTTGAATCTACGCCACAAAAGATTAAGGCAGTTGTAAGGCAAACAGTACTAGTATGGTGTACCTAATAAAGTGGCCGGTGAGTGTATACTATCAATGAAAAAATTTGGGGTCAGCTGGATTTTTTTAAATGCTTATAAATTTCTAGGACACATTAAACTGACCACAAGTGACAAAAAACTAATCAAAAATTCTTAAAACAAAAGTTTTAACTTATTATTTATTGAATAAATCTTTTTTATTTGTTGAAAAATCTTTGTCAGCAAATTAACATACTCAAATGATTTCTGAAAGATCATGTACCACTGACATGTGAGTCGGTTATTGAATACCAAATTGTAATTTATCATTACGTTATTTAATTGCCATAAGACAAATTAAAAAATTACAAACTCAAACCTTTTGGTTAATATAGTACATGTGGTATGGTAAAATTGATTAGACATATGGTATCCCATGTGTCTAAAAAGAATGATATCGCTTTCGGTGACAGCTGATTTGACATGGTTTCTAAGCTGGACCTAGCTGTGTGTAGATAAACCAACTTGATCTCATTAAGATAAGGCACCTTTCTATTAAATAAAAGATATGCTATTGTTTATTTTAACAGAATCTGTCTGTAGCTTGTGATTCACTGGTGTTTTTTTCTGATTATTTACATATTTTATTTTTTTAATGTGTTTACAATTATTAGGATAGTTTATTACATGTAGTTTTTTGGAAAGTCAGAGAATAATGGCATAGTTGCATCTCGAATCTTCCAAAACTGCCCCCCTTTTCTTTTCTTCACCTGGCGGTTACCTTAAAAAGCCACTTCTGCCTTACCTGACCCTTAAAAACCTATACTTTGGTGGAACCTCATGGGATTGTAAGGTTGATTCAGTTATATAAAATCATATGTTGAACCTAAATAAAACCAGTTATATAGCACGTTTTATAGGTTAGCTGACAAAACATTTTTATACTGCAGTCTCAGGAGAAGGCAGTCCTTGAAATAACTTGAATTAATTATCTTTCTCTTTTAAATGGACAAGTTCCAGCACGATAAGTGTGTTGATTACAACAGAAAATTGGCGACTTGTTAAATCAGACACTCCGATAGCATTGCCTTATAATGAAATTGCTCTTCATTCAGGCATCATGTGGAATGAGCTCAGAGTCGTCCCCATGGGAGAGATTCCCTGGAACACAGAGCGAGCATCTGACCCCAATACTCCAAGACCATACCACAGAGAACGTGTATCTCTGTGTGTTACTCAATTATTCATGCCCTCTGCTTCCTTTTGAGCGCCACATTTTTGTTATCATTATTGTTATTTTTAGATAAAAGAGGCTGACGCACCATTATGGGCTGCTGCAACCCTTCAGAGCCTCACAGCCGTGCAAGATGGACAAAACTATTGCGAGCAACCCCCAGCAGATTTTACTGTAAGCAATCATGTCCCACTTCGATGCAGTGTTTTATTGCACCTGGACCGTTTAACTAAAATGACTATGCAGGAGTTCACGCTCGTGTGTGCATAGTTATACTTCTATGTGTATTTGCATTGCATGTACTGAAATAATCCTGGAAAGCATGGAGTTTCCTGCAATATGATGAATAATCAAGCACTCACACAGGAGTACAGTGGATAGGCTCATGTGGACCGCTGGCCTAGTTTTTATGCTGTTAATTTGTGGTAGCTATAAAAGTGTTTGGACAACAGAATGCTGATATTCTCATTATATTATGTGAATATTCATTAAATCAAAAACTCCACAAGCTTGTTCCTCTCTGCTGTGAGTTTGCTGAAAAATACTATACAGCTGATGCAATGCATGTAAATGTCAAAAAGACAAAAGTTCTATGTGGTGAAATAATGAATGAAGTGAAGCCTCCTTGAATGAAAATAATGGAGTGTTCAAATTTAGTTTCAAACTGTTAATTTTTGAGAAATTACTATTCATAAGGTTTTTATGTTTGACAGAGCATCATTTTATTCAATTTTACTTAATTTACACATTTATGCACGTCACATGACAAAATTTCTTCCTACACCTAGGTTACACCACACTGCACTGGCTCAGTTTTGTCTTGCATGCAAAAGTTTCTCAGGGTATAAATATAGCTAATATGACATTTAACAAAATAAATGAAAAAATAATTAATACTAACAAATAAAACTACTTACATTACAATTTTTAAACATATTTTCAGCCTTTCAGTGTGACTTATTTACAGTTTACTTTCTTAGCATACATCAGCCTATTTGGCTTTTACCTTAACAAATGAATCAGAATTACTTTTATTTCAAAAACATGTCAATCATATAACGAAATTCCAATCATGTTTGTACGTATCATATTTATTTGTCTTACAGTCTTTCTCAATTGTTATTTTATTGACCCATATACACCAAATGACATCTTGAAAATTTGACTGACAGCTAAGGTCTTAAAATAGATGAACAATTACTACAAACACAATGCGATTCAAACAGAATCAACCGCCCTCTGTAAAACACTGATAGTATTTCTATGCATGTTCACGTAAAATGTAGGCTAAAATAGATGTACATATTTTGGGGTGTATGCAAAACTATGAGGTAAAATGTTTATAAAGGGACACAACTTACCCACTGTTTTAAGTATAAGAACAAATCCCAAGTGATGCGAGAAAAAGTTCCTCAGTTTTAAGATTGTGTTGAGTGCAGTTTACGCACTGGACTCATTTTCCATCTGATTCCATGTTTAGATTTTCAGCGGTCATAAAAAAATGCAGCTCCATCAGGATGAGCGTTGAAGGTGATGGATAGTCCGACCTGCAGGCTCCTCTCTCCACATAAGAGCAGGGCACGCGCGCGCACTCCACTTAACTTCACTGTTTAATCCTACTGACTGTTAGCACTGCAGAGGAAGTACATGGCACAAACACAGTGTAACCCTGCACTCTGGCGGTTAGTTCTGCAAATTACAATTGGACTATTGGGTTTGATAGATGAGCAGCTAGTGAGAGTGAATGGTTGTATTTATTTTTGAGGGGTCTGGCTGGCCTCAAACAAATCCAGTAGGACGAGTGAACCGATTGTGAATTGTTAAATGTGTGGTTGTCTGTGTAGATTTTGTAGTTTGGTACAACACGTCGCAAAATAGGTATATGTTTTTGGTACAGGGTGCACTGTAGAAAAAGAAATTGAATTGAGCCATTAAAAATGCCCCATCTGGCCCAAAAAGACCTGTGATCATGGAGACTACTAGAATAGAATAGAATAGAATAGAATAGAATAGAATAGAATAGAATAGAATAGAATAGAATAGTTATTTGTGGTACAGGCCCGTAGCCAGCCTGGTGAAAGGGATGGTTTTTTTACTCAAAAAAGAGGACCTTTTTGAAGTGATTCCCCTTATTTTCTATTTAATTAAGAGGTGTAAATACTGCATTTTAAGCACTTTTCTTGCTGGATTAGTTTGTCGCATGGTCACACTTTTTGATGTACCAAAAACATTTTTCTCCAGTTTTCACACAATAATCACAGTAATCACTTAAAAGTTCATTTAATTTACTTAATTTTAAAACAGAAATAGAATTATGCAAAAGTATTGTAACGAGATATACACAATGTTTGATTACTTTTACAATCCTAAAATGTCTGCATGAACACTCTGCATATGCAGGACTATGCAGCTCAGTGCGTAGGGGAAAACAAATGTCAAAAGGTGCGGATATCAATAATAAAAATGTATTTATCAGAAAATGCTTACCAAATGTTTATTAAAATGCCTTAAATGTTTAATTTTATGTTTTACCAGTTGTTTTGTAGTATAAAACTTAATAATTAATGTTTATGAGTTACTTTAAACATATGCTTCTAAATGATGATTCATGTTTTAATATGGAAATAATTTATAAAATCACTTTGTCTTTCCAGTTATATTTGTTTTTATAGATATTGTATCAAAGAAGAAGTTGTCCAACACTTATGTACCTTTTTTATGAGAACAATTGTGTACCTTTATTTCAAATGTACTATAAAAGGTACAGAACAGTATCATAAGAGGACTTTTCTGTACCATATAAGGTACAACTTTTACAAAGGTACAAAACTGTTCCTTAATAAACAATATTTGTACCCTTGTGTACCTTTTTTTCTAAGAGTGTTGGCAAATAACAAACTGGCCAGCACATTCAACTTTCCTTAGTCAGAATTTAGGACACCAAAATTGCCAAATTCAGTGTCCCAAATTCTGTACCAACGGCCAACACAGGATTCCGCTTGGTCTTAAAGCCTTTTTTGATGTGTTTTTTCACAATTTATTACGGCATAGCAGTCAAAATAGAACAATTGAGCTCATGTATGGGACAAATTCTGGACCTTTGTCAGTCTTCTGAATCACCCAAACCCCCCCTGGCTATGGGCCTGTGGTATTTGATGAATTCCAGGGCAGATTGGTGGCTCAGTTGAACGCACGTCACCTAACACTAAAAAGGTTGCTGGTTTGAGTGGTTTGAGTTTTGGTGTTTCCAGAAGGGCATCTGACAGATAAAACATATGCCGGAGTAATTGGTGGTTCATTCAGCTTTGGCAACCCCTGGTAAATTAGGGACTATGCCAAAGGAACGTGAATGAGTAAGTGAGTGAGTGAGTGAGTGAGTGAGTGAGTGAGTGAGTGAGTGAGTGAGTGAGTGAGTGAGTGAGTGAGTGAGTGAGTGAGTGAGTGAGTGAGTGAGTGAGTTATTAATTCCATGGTTTCTTTGACATGAAACAAAATTGGAAGGTGTATAATTCTATTCTATTCTATTCTATTCTATTCTATTCTATTCTATTCTATTATATTCGTACACCCTGAGCTTTAAGGCCACATTGAGGAACAACATGGTCCATATAGCACTCTTATTTTTTCTTTAATGATTTGATATGCCATATATCATTTATCACAGTTGTTTGATTCTGAGTTTGTTGGTTCCATGCCATGGATGGTTTTAAATGACATTAACTAAGATGTTTATCTATTCTATTCTATTCTATTCTATTCTATTCTATTCTATTCTATTCTATTCTTCTAACTTTATTATCATTTATTGTTTTATAATCTGTTTTATTTGAATCTAATATTATGCTCTCTAACAAATAAGTTTATTTATACAGTATGCACCAATGGTTTCATAAGGAACATAACATCCATGCTAAAATTTTATTCTAATAGAAGGGAAAAGGTGGAAATTTGTTCTTTATGATTTTAAAAGTGTTCTTTTCATGAAGAACTCATTGCTTACATCGTTTTTTAAGCAAAAACTGCTCTTCTTCGAGAGATGTATTCACACCAAAACTAATAATTCTATTTAGCCTAGTCTTTTCAACACTCTTAAAATGAGATATTCCAAAGTATTCTTTCAGCAATGCTGTAGAAGTATCAGGTTCTTCTTGAAACTATAAAGATTCTTTCTTTTCAGAAGTGTATTATATTATATTATATTCTGGTCTATTCTTTCTACAATCCTAAAATTACAGGATCCAAAAACTTTCAGTAATGCCAGAATGATAATTTGTGTGTTAAATGAACCTTTAATGAAACATTGTTAAAATAATATTTGTGTGTGTGTGTGTGTGGGGGGGGGGGGGGGGGGGGGGGCATTTTAATATTTTAATAATCCTTAATAATAGGAATCTAAAACGTATTGATTCTTATAGCTGTTAAGAGCCTTTAAGCAATGAAAATGATCATGGATGTAAGGATTCTTCATGGAACAGTTTAGAAAGATTCTTTATATTTATTTAGAAGTGCTCTATTCTATTCTATTCTATTCTATTCTATTCTATTCTATTCTATTCTTTTAAATGTTTTCTATTCTCTTCTATTCTGTTCTATTCACCTGAGTTTTGGGACTGTGATTGCGGCTCACCATGGTCCACGCCCAGCAGAAAAGCAACGCTCGGTTCTGTGCGACACATCCGGGGCTCATTCAGGGGTGTCACTCAAGCCTGCGAAGATGGCGACGACGGGCAGAAATACACTCCTATCGGTTAGCACAAATGTAAATAACAGCACTTCCGAAAGCCAAAACCCCGAGGAGGAGGATGGACAGAATTTATGGTAGGCTTAGCCGGACATTTTATCCTCCATTCAATCTTGGATGTATGGTCAGAGCGCAGATTTATATGGCTCAGAGCCGCATGTGACAGTTGTTAGCGGCTAACTTGCAAATTGCCCCAACCGGGCAGGTACACACAGGCCAGCCTGAATCAATGATCTCACTAATGCATAATTCTATAAGCATTGTGATTTAACATCTAACGCCACACTATGTTCCTCTGCGTTCAGGTCATCGATACTGAGTGAGGTGTCGACGCGCTCACGATCAAAATTGCCGTCAGGAAAAAATGTGGTGGTTATGGGTGGGTGTTTTTCTTGCCTCTGTCACACAAAAATGCTGTTTCATTTGTGTTCTGCATCCCATTGTTCTGCATCCACGTGTTGGTTATTATTGAACAACATAACAGCGTTAACTAAATGCAATGGTTTGAACGTAACGTTACAGCTCGCTTGCTCCGCCTGTGCACTGATGTGATTGTAAGTGCTGTTATTGTTATTGAGCACACGTCATTGTCTCCATTCATCGCATTCATGCACGCTCCTAAAACATTATAGTCTTTTGAGTTTAATTTAACATTTTTTAATGTGACATTCAATTCCGTTATAAAGGTTTGCATGTGGTATACTCTGTCGGGTTTGGTGAATAGAGATAATCCGCACTCTCAGACACTGGATGTGTCTCAAATGCTTTCGTGTTGCCTATCTAGACAGCAACATAGGAGTGTTCCGAAGAACTAAATGCAGGACTGCTACATAGCATGCTAATAAGACCGCAGATGTGCTTACAATGGATAGAAAGTGCTGTCTCGTTGTCTGTCATAAACGATAATGCTGTCTATGTAGGCAGCTCGCAAGTTTTTGAGACGCAGCCAGTGACTGGCTTGTGTTTGCTGTATCAATGGGTGGCGTCAGACATATTTGTCATACAGACTTTGTTGGATGAATGAATTTAATACAAGTATAAGACTGCGTTATTATTGTGAGAAGTATTTTTTCTTTACAAATTTGCATACTAATATACATAATAATGTATTTAAAGAAATTCTCGAAAGCGGTGAATTAAGTGTGCATTTAAATATCTAAATTCATACTCATTCTATAAATTGTTCATTTAAATAGAATAAAATATATTAGGACATTTCAGACTTCACCTGTCAAAAATGAAAACAGAACATAGCATTATTCATTTTGAGTTTTAGTAACATATATTTTGTTTTCAGCATTATTTTGCAAAAATCTTATCATTGACTCTTAGTAGGGCTGAACAATATATCGTTTGAGCATCAATATCCCAATGTTTATATTCGCAGTAGTCACATTGTAGGACTAGATAACGTATTAAAGATTAAAAGATAAAGATATTGTTGCATATAATTATTATACATTGATGACAATGTTATTCCATGCTTGATTGTTACAATTTTGCATATAGCAATACTGTACCCCGGAAAACCATAAAGCTTATTTAACTTTAACTTATTTAACTAGATTTCTGCGTAGAAAAAGACTTGATCACCCAGTCACTCGAAATTCATGAAATCTTTCAAAATAGAGCTATTTAACCCTTTAACTACGTCACGAAGAAAAAAAAATGTATGGATTGCATTTCTTAACTCCTAATACTGCTAGTTAATACACTCAATGCATTTTTTTCAACACATCCCATAATTTCTAAAATATCAGCCTCAACCAAATGGTTGATATGTCGGTTTATGGTAAAAGTACCGGACTTAATACATATACTATGAGAAATCTGAAAATATGAAGTGTAAGACCAATTTATTTGAAAGAAATATTCAAAATAAAACAAAATAAATTACTAAATCACCTCTTTTTTTTTTAAGTATGCCATAAAATATTTTAGATTCTCCTTTAACATGTTTTTTTTTTTTTTTGTAAACCAACAATGCTGTGTGTAAGCCATTATTTAAAACAGTCATTCTTTAAATGACTTTAACAGTCATTATTTAAAACTGTAAATCATTTGGTAGAGGGCAGTCAAAGGGTTAAACAATCTAGCAAAATTCTATTCATATCGCAGCAGAACAAAATATTGCAATGTCAGATTATTTAAATATCGTGCAGCACTAACTTTTTAGTAATTTAAACAATATAATTATTTAATGTACATGAAGACAAAATGTCTATTAAAGATTTTATAATCTGTTACATGTCTTGATTTGCACGTTGTGTATCAATTCATCTTGTTAAATTATTAATATGCTTTTATGAACATTAAAAACTGTGTAAACAGTCCATCCGTTATTTTTATAGCAGAGAGCGAGAAATTCAGTATGCATATATCCAGTTTATTTTTCAGGATCCAAATATATCTTATCTCCTAAATGTTTAATATATTTATCTGTGTGTTAATATGACCTTTTAACAGGTGAAGTGGGGTCTGGTAAAACCACCCTGGTGGCGAAACTCCAAGGTGTAGAAGAGTACATGAAGGGACGAGGCTTAGAGTACCTGTATTTCAATGTTCACGATGATGATATTGATGGTAAGAATTAAATCATTGTCTATATAGAAATATTTAGACTGTCTTTAGAACTGTAACCTTAAATGACACTGTATTAGAGAAAGATGGTTGTGATTTACTGCAACCAGTCAATAGATTGGACGGTACTTAACACTGCTGTGCTTTGAAGTGGTGTTGTCATAGTTTGTATTGACTTTGATTTATAATCCTATCATTATATTGTGTGTTAATTCCAATCCAACACTATTATGATAAAACCGGGAAATGTAATTGGGCTTGGTTTCCAGCCAAAAGCCTGAAGTGTAACGTGTGTAGTACAAATACATACATACTCTATGTTTGGTGCATTCACAACTTTTACAGTTTAGTTTAATTTTGTTGTGAAAAAGTCTAATTTTTGCCAGAATATTTGTTTTTATTTTGAAATTTAAATGACTTTCGACAATTATGTTCTGCTTTTAACATATTATTAACATACATATGCTGAAGTGAAATAAAAGACAATACTGACAGAACAATCATCATGATTAATTAGTTTTGAGCACAATAATCATAATATCATTCCTTATAGAGCAGCTTTAAAAGTTGTACATCCATACGAGGTCAGAAACACGTCAGTCGCGTCTTTTTCATTCTCCAATCAAATGAAAGCAAAGGCGGGGTTTCCGTTGAGTTGACAGCAGTGTTTGTGTTGTCAAGACAACTACGAAGACTTTTGAAGATGGAGGAGAGACTTGTGGTTGCTGTTTTGAGTTATCCAGAGCTGTAGACTGCAAATTTTGAATATCACAATAAATAAAATGTTTAAATTATATTAGTATCAACAGCAACACTCGCACACATTACGCAGCTAATTCAGTCGTTGCCTACCGACATACAAAGTGCACCGTGCTTCTTTTTTTTCTTGTCAACAAAAAAGGCAGTGAGGTGTGCCTTGAGGGTTTGGAACATAAAAGCGCGTTCGGTGTGACTGGCTCCTAACAATGGTGTTGGTTTTATTTTCTTAATTTAACCGCGAGTATATGTTAACATACATATCTGAAGTGAAATGAAAGCATACTGACAAAATAATTATCCTGATTTATTAATTTTGAGCACAATAATCATCATTTCATCCGTTATAGAGCAGCTTTAAAAGTTGTATGTTTGTCTGAGGTCTAAAGCAATTAACTTTTCTTGTAATGTACATTGCAACATCACCTCTATTCTCACATTGTCAGTTTCTCGAAACCTCTTCTTTAGAGGGCGTACTCTGCTTGAGCATTGGTCAGATAGCTCAGTTTGTTGTGGAAAATTTACCATGTACCATCAGCACTTGAATACACATAAAAAAGTAACAATGGTGTTGGTTTTATTTTATTTATTTATTTAAACGTGAGTGTATGTTATCAACCACACAAACCAAACTTTACCAGTTCTTAGCTGGGTCAAAGTAGACCTTGTACACCTGGAGCCATTGAAGACCAAATGCTGGGATTCTTCCAGTTTGTAAAAAGCCTACATAGATTCATACAGTAAAGGCGTAAGACAGGGCTATTCAATTAGTTTCATGGGGGCCGGTTCATGAAAAGCATCCCAAATGGGGGGCCGGAGATATGACTTGAAATATAAGTAATGACGCAACAGCAAAATGAGAGCTCATATGCTGTATTTTTGCTCTTTAAGACACCCACGTTGACTTTTTCTACATTAAAACGTTAATATGTTGTATTTTGAAACTACATAATGTCAGTGCATTGTACAATGTGGCTTTTTTACAAGCATATCCAAATGTATTTCGAGGCACAAAAGCAGTGTATTGCTCCAGTAGACTTCTTCTACATTCAGACACATTCATTTGTTCTGTTTTAAACTGGGTAACAATTAGGGATGCAACGATTATAGATTGTTGTTGTATGATTATAGTCTGAAGAATAATCATGGTTTCACAGTTATCACCATTATTATGCATTTATTAAATTTAAAAACACTACTAGTTTAGAAAATAACAAGAAAACTGCTTATATTTTAAAGTGTTGTTTATTGCTGCTCAGTAACCAAATGCAGCACAAAATATTAATAAAAAACAAACAATAGTCCATTTCTCTCTTTGGACTTAAATAAATGAAAAAGTTTTTGATTTAAACATGAGTGATAATTTTACAATGAAAATAAATGACATAACAATGAATAAATAAATAAAAGTAAGAATAAATAAAAATAGTATTTGTCTAATGTTAATTTAAGCTATATATAAGATAAAAGTTTAAATGAACTGTTGTTATTGTCTGCGTTCATACATAATCATTTTAATAATTTTTAATAATTCATCTAACATATCTTTTGTTTACATTGCACTGAAAGCCACGCACAACTCTCACCACTACAGCCTGAGATTATTTCTACTGTGTGCCGCGCCTGGAGGACGCAGGTGTGGCGGTCCGCTTGTGAGCAGTGCGCAAACCACTTCCAATATACGCAGGTGTCAATTGGAAACAATGTACTTGCGCACGAAAAAGACGCAATATGTCAACGGCTTGCTGCTATAGTTTATCCAATGTGCGTGCGTATTGGCATAACTTTAGTTGCAGCAGCTTTTTTCTGTGCAACAGAAATGCGGCGTTGAGAAGCCTTAATGAATAAAAGCAGGGTTAATAGTGAAATCGGCTAATCATTGCATTCCTATTAACGATATCAGTGCATTGTACAAAAGGCCTTTTCTACAAACATCTGCTCGCGCCACTCACTTAATGTCAGGTGACTCGCTGCGCAGCCCTTTATTTGCAGCTCATGCTGTATTGAACAGACGCACGTCACTTAATAACGATAGCGACCTTTTTTTCGACTGAATTTTTCCGAACTAAATTTATTTTTTATGTCTTGGTCACACTACTTGGGGGGCCGAAACAAACTGCCTCGGGGGCCGGGTTCGGCCTGCGGGCCGCCAATTAAATAACCCTGGCGTAAGATGTTTTTTACTGATGGATATGGTGAATTATTTCAGTCGGTTTGAGTAACTTTGATCTGTAAATCTTTAACATGACCTTTTAGATTGAAAAAGTCTGAATTACACACCACATGAATGGTAGTATCTGAAAGAAAACAAAAACATAATAGGAAACTGTATGTCAAATGGCTCAAAAATGTTGCTGATTTAAAAGACTTCCAAGATTTTTGCAAGACGTTATGTGTAATTATTAAACTTTAGAGAAATGTATGGTTAGCATACTAAAATGGTGTGCCATTTTCTGAAAGTGTAAGGGTGTAAATTGAGGCAAAAAAATTTAATATTTTAATCCAACGAAATAGCAGTTTTTTTAACACTTTAGGTCAAAGGTAAATTCAACTTATGATTAAAATTACATCTACAATTCTGAAAATGTATATTCAGTCACCTGTTATGTGTCTCAATTAACAATACAGATATTTGGCAATATTGTATGAACAGCTTCTTTAAACATTATTCATTCAACAAAATTAAACAAATAGTAAAAAAGCAGATTCAGGCATATTAAAGAGTCGCTATTATGGATTTTTGAAAAAGACCTTCCATGCAGTGTGTAACACAACACTAAGTGAATAAAAACATCCATCTGAGGTTTAAATCTGAAAGTGCACTGTGTTTAAAACTATTGATTTTTTTTAACTAAATAGTCAACTCAAAGTTGAATAAATGAATTGAGTTGGGTTCGGATCTTTTGCTTGAACGCGTCGATACGTTACATCACCAAATATGTAGTTCCAGATCCGGTAAAAATGTGAACGCGCTTTCCTTTCAGACACTAGGGGAGGGTGGGGGATCACGGGACTGATCATGACGCAAAGATGACGATCACTGACAGATGGAGATTCGACTGCTGGGAATAAAGGGTTAAAGTTGATTTTCACAACAATACCACAGTATAGCCAACCTATGTTGCTGGATTTGCCGGCCGTTTGCTATTTAGGGAAGGAGTTGCAGAGACTAATTTATATAGGACTTTGTCAGACTTTGACAGGGACTTTGTCAGTAACTGTTACAGTTTATATGGACCAGTTTTTTTTTCTTTCTCCGGATCATAACATGTAATTTTAATTAAAGTCGTTGCCTTGTTTTGTGGAGTTTGCAAAATATATGTTTAATTGTGTGTTATAAGTGGTAATCGCCCCGCTCTGCTTGTAATTACTTATCTATTATACAGTGTTGTACTGTATTTTTCAGGTTGAACCTTCATGGGGCTGTTCACATATTGTGTCCTGTACTGATTTAAATGTGTTTTTGAGATCACGATCTTCTGCCGTTTGTTTTTGCTATGGCCACCATCAGCTGTTCCTCACACACGCAGTGAACTTTTCAACTTTTGCCACTGTATGGATTAATCCTGAATGTATGTCGTTGTTAATATTGGGGTTAGCGTCAAGAGTAGAGTAATATGCAGGTGTTTAACTGCATTGCTTTAATGCACTTCTGGGTTGGATTCACGCATATACTCTGCACTCTGTCTGACTACTTCAAAATTGTTGATAAGCCGTGGTGGGCATTTCTATCTGTCTCGCGATAAACACAGTCGACCGATCACAACAGCCTGGATCATTGGTCCAATCAGCACAGGTTAGC
>LR812537.1:22957026-22972026 GCA_903798195.1 Danio kyathit | reverse complement strand
ATGTATTGTTTATTGCTGTTGATGAATTTTAATTGTTAGAATATTTTTATAATTTTAGAAAAGTGATATTTATAAAATGTGGTAAACTTAATTTTTTTTTTTTGCCATGACATAGCTAGAGAAGCTGATATGGCAATAAACTCTCTCTTAAACCCAACTGTATGAGTTAAAGTGACCTTAAATGACAAGTTAAATAAACTGTTATAAATGCATGTGATTTGTGACCGGTTGTGTCTGCAGTGACGAAGCAGTTTCAGGAATATGTGGAACCAGGAAGTGACCTGGACGCTGTGCCCCAGAGGAGGAATCCTGAGTCAGAAGAAGAGAGTGTCCTGTTGCCGCTGGGGGAAAATACACTCACACACAACCTAGGCCTGCCTATAGTGGTGGTCTGCACTAAGGTACCTCAAATTGTTATTATGTTGTGACTGATTTGATCCGAAAGAGATGGTATAAATTGTTTAAAATCAACTAACTGTTTTTTTTAAAATATGCTTATATAAGTATATTATATATTTATATAATATTAACATATATTTATAATCAGGGCTTGACATACAATTTTTTAAATACCAGCCACTGTGGTTAGTAGTTTTCCAACAATACTAGCTACTTGCCATTTTCACTAGCCAAACGTTTGTTACTATGGCGAGAGAGGCAAGCGCGAGTATTTACAACGCTCCAACTGCTTAAAAAAGCAGAAACTGTGCACAATTTCACTGCGTGTGTGTTTGCTGAACAGTCTTTCACTGACACTAACAGCAGAAGCCCCTATTTCACTGCGATTAAGAGAATGAAAGTAATGTAAGTTAAGGCTCAGAAAGCGAGTGGGAAATTAAAATTTGTTTATTTGCTATAAATGCTCATGTTGTTTAAAGGTACAGTTTATATATCTGACTGTATTAAAGGACAAAATTGTATTACAAATAGTATATAAATATATTTATACATTTTAATACAAGAATTGCTGTGCTGTGAAGAAAATATAAAACTGTGTATGGAAAGCATCGTCAATGCACCGTGATGCTCCGAGATATCGAATTGAACCGAATCGATGGCATGATAATCGTAACCGAACCGTGAGACCAGTGTAGGTTCACACCTCTAGTATACACACACTTATTATTCAACAAAAATGTTTTTAAAAAAACAATTGATGTTTAAAAAAATTATTCTCATTTATACACCGTAGTTTGTACAGACTAAAGGTCCCAGATCATCAGGTAACTATAGATAAATGGAGAGTTCTCTGGAGCTTTTTCACATACGTGGACAGCACATTTTTAGCTCCTAAGTGGCTATTTAAAATACTTTGAATGTTTTATATTTTGTTACAGACATACAGTGTTATCCTGCAACTGTTTTGCAGCATATGAAATGTCCCAAACTCTATTTTTAACTGTCCAAAATGGGAAAAAAGGTAGTTTTTACTCTCTGATAGTCAAAGCAAGTTAAAAAAAAAATTCTATGTTAAATATGCATAAAAGAAAATTCGGGAAAAGTGTTTTTTGTAAATTCAGACCACGAGTCCACATATATGGACATAATTTTTCTGTAAAAGTACATCATATCAAAAGATGATACTTAGATTTTTATTATAATTAGGTTCCAATAAGCCCAAATTCATTCATTCATTTTCTTGTCGGCTTAGTCCCTTTATTAATCCGGGGTCGCCACAGCGGAATGAACCGCCAACTTATCCAGCACGATTTTACGCAGCGGATGCCCTTCCAGCCGCAACTCATCTCTGGGAACATCCACACACTCATTCACACACATACACTACGGACAATTTAGCCTACCCAATTCACCTGTACCGCATGTCTTTGGACTGTGGGGGAAACCGGAGCACCCGGAGGAAACCCACGCGAATGCAGGGAGAACATGCAAACTCCACGCAGAAACGCCGAGGTTCGAACCTGCGACCCAGCGACGTTCTTGCTGTGAGGCGACAGCATTACCTACTGCGCCACTGCATCGCCAATAAGCCCAAATAGCAAAGACAAATAAAAATTGCATGTAAAAAAACACCTTGGGCCTTAAGCGGTTAAAACAATGTTATTGTATAGGATGATAATTAAACCATATTAGCAAAAATATCTGCAAGCAAAAGAAAGCAGGTGAAAAACATTCTGTGTGCGATAGTGAAAGGATGATCGTGTGCGGTTAACGTTAGGTCCAGTGATATTCTGTTCAAAGAATTGTAAAAGCGAAAGCGAAAACAGCTGCTGCATACAAAAAAATCTGGGGATCCCTTGAAAGCAGCAGGACTGTGGGAGAATATGAGTGCGCTTGATGGAGAAGTATAAATCAGCCTTCAGTGCGTAGCGATGTGTAGCGCAAGCTCTGTGATTGGTCGGCTTGGTATCGTTGACTAGTGTGGGCGGTGCTGAGAACCTCGCAAACCCGTTGGAGCGAGTGTTTACAAGTGTCGAGTCCCGTGAAGGAGATGGAAACTTTTTTTTTTGTGTTTGCCTTATGGTTAAAGTTGTTGCATGTTTGCCGGTTCCTGCCTTCCTGCATGAGCAAGTTTTAGCTGCTTAGCGTTAGAAAAAAACATAACACCAGCGAAGAAACACTACACAAAGGAACATAACATAACCTACTGCCAGCTAGCGTTTTGGAAGTGTTATTGCAGAGCAACACAAACAGTGTGCAAAAGTATAAACGCACAGCAACGCGCAAGGCATGCGCCGTGGGTCACGTCGATCACTCGACGCAGAAGTATAAACCAGGCTTAACCCGCTACAAGTGAAATCTACCGGCATTTGGTGGGTTGGCAAGTGTTATTGTTAAGCCCTGTTTATAATGTATACTAACTGTCTTTTTAAATGATTTTCTATTGTGTATTTTATATAGTAATGGTAGTATATACATCAGTATAATGTGTGCATATATATATATTTTGGGTGTGAACCTACACTGGTCTCACGGTTCGGTTACGATTATCATGCCATCGATTCGGTTCAAATCGGTATCTCGATGCATCATGGTGCATTGATGGTGCTTTCCATACATAATTTGCTTTTTTCTTCACAACATAAGAATTTATTTTTTATTAAAAACTATAAATATATTAATGTTTTTATATTATTTGTAATACAATTTTGTCCTTTGATACAAGCAGTAAGACATATGAACTGTACCTTTAGTTTGACCTTTTTAAAGAAAACATTCTTTTTGTATGTATCAAACAAAACTTCAATACATGCACAAAAGACAACTATATAAATGAGCATTTATAGCAATAAACTAATGTAAATATTATCCCGCTTGCTTTTTGAGCGCTGTCAAGCGAGGTCTTACACCCCTACGATTGGTCATTGTCTTCACCTGCTCCACAGAAAGGGCTGCGATTGGCTTTAGAAATAAAATCGATGTTCACCAATGATTGACGTGGGAAGAACAGCCGCGGTTACAGTCTATATTTACATAATACGCGGTTATCACAGGTAATCCATATTAGACACAGAGGAGAAAACTCGCACCTCAGGCACGCTCGTGTCTGGATCCACAAGTATCGCTTTAAGAGCCAAGAGGAGAGGAAAAGTTACCTCACGAACACCCCTCAAATGTCCAAAGTAAGAGAGAGGCAGAGATTAATTTTTACAGCATTTCTCCCTAGTAACGTTAGCAGCTCGTGTGTTGTGCCTTCTTCAGTGTCAATGAAACACTTTCCAGCAAACTCACAAGCAGTTGAACAATGCATAATTATTCATTCATTCATTCATTAATTTTCGGTTTAGTCCCTTTAATAATCCGGGGTCGCCACAGCGGAATGAACCTTCAACTTATCCAGCACATGTTTTACGTAGCTGATGCCCTTCCAGCTGCAACCCATCTCTGGCAAACATCCACACACACTCATTCACACTCATACGCTACGGACAATTTAGCCTACCCAATTCACCTGTACCGCATGTCTTTGGACTGTGGGGGAAACCGGAGCACCCGGAGGAAACCCACGCGAAAGTATTTTTGAGGATTAATTTTATTATTGAACAACAACCATGTTCTCAATGAACCCAAAAAACTCATTAATATCAAAGCTGAACATTTTTGTAAGTAGTTTTTAGTTTGTTTTTAGTTTTAGCTATTTTAGGAGGATATCTGTGTGTGCAGGTGACTATTACTGTGCATAATTATTAGGCAACTTAACAAAAAACAAATATATACCCATTTCAATTATTTATTTTCACCAGTGAAACCAATATAACATCTCAACATTCACAAATATACATTTCTGACATTCAAAAACAAAAAAAAAAACAAATCAGTGACCAATATAGCCACCTTTCTTTGCAAGGACACTCAAAAGCCTGCCATCCATGGATTCTGTCAGTGTTTTGATCTGTTCACCATTTATCTGCATAACATCTGCATACCATTGCGTGCAGCAGCAACCACAGCCTCCCAGACACTGTTCAGAGAGGTGTACTGTTTTTCCTCCTTGTAAATCTCACATTTGATGATGGACCACGCGTTCTCTATGGGGGTTCAGTCAGGTGAACAAGGAGGCCATGTCAATTGTTTTTCTTCTTTTAGACCCTTTCTTGCCAGCCACGCTGTGGAGTACTTGTACGCGTGTGATGGAGCATTGTCCTGCATGAAAATCATGTTTTTCTTGAAGGATGCAGACTTCTTCCTGTACCACTGCTTGAAGGTGTCTTCCAAAAACTGGCAGTAGGACTGGGAGTTGAGCTTGACTCCATCCTCAACCCGAAAAGGCCCCACAAGCTCATCTTTGATGATACCAGCACAAACCAGTACTCCACCTCCACCTTGCTGGTGTCTGAGTCGGACTAGAGCTCTCTGCCCTTTACCGATCCAGCCACGGGCCCATCAAGACTCACTCTCATTTCATCAGTCCATAAAACCTTAGAAAAATCAGTCTTGAGATATTTCTTGGCCCAGTCTTGACGTTTCAGCTTGTGTGTCTTGTTCAGTGGTGCTGGTTTTTCAGCCTTTCTTACCTTGGCCATGTCTCTGAGTATTGCACACCTTGTGCTTTTGGGCACTCCAATGATGTTGCAGCTGTGAAATATGGCAAAACTGGTGGCAAGTGGCATCTTGGCAGCTGCACGCTTGACTTTTCTCAGTTCATGGTTCAGTTCGCAGTTTATTTTGCGCCTTGGTTTTTCCACACGCTGCTTGCTATTTTAAACGAAACGATTGATTGTTCGATGATCACGCTTCAGAAGCTTGGCAATTTTAAGAGTGCTGCATCCCTTTGCAAGATATCTCACTATTTTTGACTTTTTGGAGCCTGTCAAGTCCTTCTTTTGACCCATTTTGCCAAAGGAAAGGAAGTTGCCTAATAATTATGCACACCTGATATAGGGTGTTGATGTCATTAGACCACACCCCTTCTCATTACAGAGATGCACATCACCTAATATGCTTAATTAGTAGTAGGCTTCCGAGCCTATACAGCTTGGAGTAAGACAACATGCATAAAGAGGATGATGTGTTCAAAATTCTTATTTGCCTAATAATTCTGCACTCCCTGTATATATATATATATATATATATATATATATATATATATATATATATATATATATATATATATATATATATATATATATATATATATATATATATAATGTATGTATATTCTGGCTTCTGGTTGAAAAAGTTCAAAAGACAAATCATTTAACCTTCTTTTTTGACATTATAAAGGTCTTTGCTGTTTCTTTTGATGGATAGATTTAACTTGCTTCAGACAGTTGAATTTCACACTAATGATTGCAATAATAAATTCTACCGTTTGACCTATTTATGTATGAAAAACTGCTTTGATACTTTGTATTTGCTATAGAAATTAAGAAGTAAGTGATGAACACCAAAAACCAGATTAGTCAATCTAAAAAAACTGCACACGCTTTATTTTTCGATTTAATTTAGATTTTCAGTTTTAGATTTTGTACACTCTTTTGAACCCTGATCTATTTTAATGAACGGTGACCGTCTTGTCATTTCTTTTTTTTTTTTTAATCAAGTTGGTTTAGCACTTACAGAAGTTCATTACAAACCTCTAAATACATCAAATCAAAGCATGGATGGACTAATAACGGAGTCTCTCTTTCATAACTCTCTCTGTAGTGTGATGCAATCAGCACTTTGGAGAAGGAGCACGATTATAAAGATGAGCACTTAGACTTCATCCAGTCTCACATTCGACGCTTCTGCTTGCAGTGTATCCTTGCATCACATCGAAACCAAAGCTTTAATAATAATAATGATGATGATTACAAATTATCCTGCACATTTTAGTCATCTGGGGATCAGGTTATGTACATGTTCGCTTTATCTTTAAATATCAGTAGTGTAACTTTTTTTTGTCTGAATGCAGTAACCAGGGATGCATGTTTGAGCATTGAATGTTTTATTTAATACTGGAACTTGACCTGCTGACCTGCCTTAATGTTGCTTTTCAAAAAGCTGTAAGTAGGGAGAGTCTTCAAAGCTTAAATGTAACCTTACCTTGATGTTCTCCTTTACAAGTGACCTTTCAGATGGAGCAGCGCTACTCTACACATCCATGAAGGAGAACAAGAATCTAGACTTGTTATATAAATACCTCGTTCACAGGTTATATGGCTTTCCCTTCAACAGCCCAGCTCAGGTGGTGGAGAAAGACTCCGTGTTTATGTAAGTGCTTAGAGGGTGGAGTTAACATGAGGTCAGAAGCAACCGACAACAATGTTCAGGGTTCCCATGGGTCATGGAATTTCTGGAATATTATGGAGATTTAAAAGGTCAAAAGTTGGTTCCAGGTTAAAAGGTTCCAGTGATTTAAAGTCAGGGAGGATGGTTTGTCCAAGTCATGGAACATCAGGGACTTTCGTTTGTCTTTTTATTCATCTGTTTATCAGTATTTTTTTCTATATTGATTTTTTTTTTTTCTCCATGGTTAGGCTTGTTTCACAGCTATTTTATTTCTTTACCACTTGCAATCAAATGCAGTCACCAGATTGTATTTGTAAAAAAAAGTCTGTCTGTGGCTGTTTTTTGTCTACTCACTTGTCAACCAGTCCCTTCTTATTTTTTGGAAAAAAATATGATTATTGTAGCTTTAAATTTTAGCTATCTTTGAGGTTTTTTTTTTTTTGCTTCTTTATAATTTAAATGAAGAGAACAGAGAGATAAAGTTCACATCTTAACCATATAAAGCCTCATACATCATATTTTATACAAGAAACTAGCAAAACTTTTGAAATCTTTTCAAATGATACGTTGAATGTAGCCTTGTTCAAAGACTTTGGTTGAATGTGACCTGTGATAATGTAATTTGGTGCATTTAAAGGGGGTCACACACCTAAGGAGAACCACAGCTTAATGGCGTGTCTATGACAACTCGAAGTGTCACACACTGGAAGAGCACTTTCTATACATTAATATAATGTTTTTTTTTTTTTTTTTTTTTTTTTTTTTTTTTTATAAATAAAACAATGCATTTGGCAAAAAAATACATTTTAAAGGACTCCTGCATCACGTTGTGGTGGGCCTCAAAATAACTGGGATTTGGGTCCTATTTTAACATCAGGGAATTTTACAAAAAGAAACTTGCTGTATTTATATCACTCCAAAATGACAGTGGACACACTATTCCTACACGCAGTTCTGTCCAAACAGCTTTCAAAAGTTGATTTTCATCATAGGTGCCCCTTAACAAAAAAAACCCTTTGCCAAAACAAAACACTGGAAATCTGAGGCAATACAAAAAAAATGCTTGATTTATACAAATACAAATTTGCTTGTTTTTGCATTAGATTTAGCAATCACAGAATCACAAAATATCTATTTTTATATCACCATTTTTCTATTTATTGTAGGTAATAGAAATTTACATTTTTAGTCAGGGGGGAATTTTACATTTGGCCTAAAGTGGGAACCCTGAAGGCTGATTATATATGTGTAACAGTCAAACTAATTAGCAATGAATAAAACGCACGTCTCACCCTAATTAATATTTGATATTTTGAATATTATAATTTTCTTAAATGAAATCTGATTAAGGGAAGCAAATTGGCTCATTACTAAAATATTCAGTATTTGATGAAAAAAAAAGGAGGTATGTATTCATGTTCTTTTGTTTATATATATATCTGTCCTGCTTTCAGTCCGTCAGGGTGGGACAATGAAAAAAAGATTGCCATCCTGCATGAAAATTTCCAGATGGTAAAAGCAGAAGACAGCTTTGAAGATGTAATAGTGAAACCTCCAGTTAGAAAGGTAAAGGCTTTCTCTTTAGTTTTTGTTGTTGCTGCAGTTATGTATTTGTAGTTAATGACAGCTCTTTTTGATTTGTTTTTCCAGTTTGTACATGAGAAGGAAGTTCAAGCTGAAGATGACCAAGTATTTCTAGTAAAGTTGCAGGTAGTTACTTATTACTATATAACATTATCATTAAACATCTACATCTCAGTTTATTTTACCCAATTGCAGTACATGAAGTATGTAGGAAAAAGTTATACTGTACATAAGTTTTTTATTACAATTCAAATTCAATTCAAGTACAATTTTTTAATTAATATGAATATCCAGTCTCTTTCAGCATTTTTATAGAAATTATGACTCATGTTATCAGGAGGCAAAAGGTATTGACCTCTAATTAATTAAAAAAATATATATATTGCTGAATAAAATTTATTATTATTAATATTATTATGCATATTTTATTATTGCTATTTATCATAATAACTTTTTTCTTTTTGTTCAGGTTACACATTTAAATAATTATATCATGTTCTTGGGCATTGTTAGAATTCATTAAAAAAAACATTTTCTATGTATATATTTATAGTTTATATTTAACAAAAACTGAATATATTTATTTAGTTGAAAAAAGCTGTTTAGTTTCAGTCAGGATTTATAATTGAAAGGCCATACCCATATGTATAGGAGTAATATACAATGCAAGCCCATAGACAGCCTGCTAAAAGGGGGGAATCTTTTTTTTTTTTTATCAGAAAGTGGACCTTTTTGGAGTTATCGCCTTATTTTCTATTTAATTATGAGATTTAAATACTGCATTTTAGTGATATTTTAAGCACTACTTTTAGCTGGATTCACTTTTTGGGTGGTCATCATAACCACAATTTTTGATGTACTAAAATATTTACTTAAGATTTAGAATAATTATATAGAATAATATGAATTTATTACTTGTTTTTAAAATACAAATTTATTACATCATATTACGTCATTAGAAAAAAAGGGGAATCTGTTAAAAGTTTAAAATTTTAAAAACTGTAGCCTATTGCCATTTATTAGGCAAATAACAAACTGGCCAGCACATTCAACTTTCTTTAGTCAGAATTTATTTGAATAACAAAAAAATTAAAACAATACTAATAATGTAGAGCTTCACAATTTCTCTAGCATCTCTTGAAAACAAAAACAGTACATTTGAATGTTCATTGATAACAACATTAGTCAAATTAGTATTTAAATTAATTTTAAAACAGGCCGCTTTTGGTGCTTCACACCTTTTTATTGGTCATTTTTTATTTCAAGAATGAGGTCCAAGATTTTGAGTAAAAGTTACTTGTAAGATGTTTTCTTTATTTAAAAACACAACAGTAGGTCAGTAGTGAAAGATGATGTTTTCTTGCACAGCTGGATGTTGGACCCATGAAAAATAATTGTTTGCATTGATCAAAACTGATTAGCTGAAGTCACGAGAGCCAACCTGATGGGTTATTTTCACAATTTGTGATGGCACAGCAGTCAAAATAGGACAAATGAGCTTATGAATGGGACAAATTTCGGACCTTTCTCAGTGAGGGGTGGGTCTTTCAAACCCCCCGAAGTTATAATGTTATCTGAGAACTTCCTGACCCCAGAGATATACATGGCGAATATACAGATTATTGAAAGTTTAAAGCAATGTGTTTGCTACTTTTGTATAGTTTTTGTGAAATCTTAGTGCTCTTCAGAGCCGCCGTACAAGTGAAAAGCTAAATAGTATGACACATTGATACAGATAGTATGTTTTACTTTAGAAAATGCGGCATACATTTTTCTCAATTGCCATTTTAGATTCTTTTGAACACATGTAGGTGCTGCTTGTCAGTCAGATAATGCTTCTATGTTTATTCTTGCTGTTAATCGCAAGAAAAAGGATTGATGAATGGTTTATGATAAACCGCTGTGAGTTTGAAACTTTAACTGCAGGCGTTGCGTGATGCGCTCGTTATAATCATTATAAATATGCCGATCAAACGGAATTCAATCTTACATCAACAACACATGGCAAGCAATGCATTGATAATAACCAATAATCATATTAGATTACAAACAACCCAACGAGTTGTTTAGCAAGTGTGCATCGCTGCTATTATGTTTACACATGTAATATTTTTCCTGAGGCAATTTAAACCAAAATACACTCTGTCAAGCATGTCTACAATGATAAGTGAGATAAGCTCCATTATAGTGCACTGGACAAGTCTGAACAAGTTCGACCCACGCATATGTGAGGCAGGCAGTTCTGGACAATTATGTAATTTATCAGTTAAAAGATAACGGCTTAATTTTGAAATTGGGCCGATAAGGATAACATTAAAAATAGCATTTATCGGGTGATAACGATATGGCCGCCGATATATTGTGCATCCCTAAAAAAACTGTGAAATAATTGATACAGCTAATGATCCCTTATATTTTCTTTAAACTACGTAAATAAAAAATTACAAAGAACTAAAAAACAATTTGCTGCCTATTTGTCAATGTATATCCTTTACAATTTAATGAGAGAAACTTGATCAACAAGATTTTAAAAGGTCAAACATTTTTGGAGATTGTGAGATTGCCGCTCTCTTTTTGATTCTTGTAACCTGAGATGTTTTATTAGCGTCCATAAATCTCCTTCGTCAAAAAGATAATTGCGATCACTCTTATAATAAAGTTATTAAAATGTATAAATGCATTTTTCTCTCTTTGTTCTTCTCCCAGTCTCTGTTATCTAAACAGCCTCCAGTTACTGCAGGCAGACCAGTGGTGAGTGTTCTACATGCTCTCGATTTACATATCAGTCCACAGCGTTACTCAAAATTGAATCGTATTTTAGATAAAGAAGTTTTCTTTTGACAGACATTTGAATTTGCATGTTTTCATTCAGCAGATGCAAAGCAAACTTCTTCGGTTTTTAATGTGAATTCAGCATTACCTTTTTTTTTTGTTGTCCCAGCATGCAAATATTGGTAACACTTTATTTTGATGGTCCATTTGAGTATTAGATGATTGTCTGCTTAATATCTGTTGATACTGCTCCTTCAACAGACATTTAATTGACTATAAGAAACTTTGCAAGTACATGTCAGCTTGCACTAACCCTAATCCCAACCTAACGGTTTACTTATAATCTTATGAGAATTAGTTGGCATGTAGAGGCAATGTAACTTAAATTCAACAAGCAGACCATCAAAATAAATTGTGACCCAAATATTTTTTATAATATTATATAATTATATATTATATATATAATTATATGTTATTTGTTTTAATCCAGAAACATTTATGTGTGTGTCAAACAGGACCCAACAAACAGAGCTCCAACAGGCTCACCAAGGACGACCAACCGTTCAGCAGCGGCTAACGTGGCTAACGTCATGCCCATGCAATCAGGTACCAAGAAGATTGATCCCAACATGAAAGGTGTGTAAGAAAGTGACATGTGTAGGATGCATGTCTCCGTCTCTTTTCTACTTTCCTTTCTTTCTTTCCTACTTTGACCCATCCTCTATTTTCCTTCTTGGCTTGCAACAACATTTGGAGTCACACCAGGAGGTTTCTTTCTTTCTTTCGGTCTCTGGGTCTGGTTTTCTCATTTTGGGACAAATGTAACATTTGCCATTTGACACATGGCCTAGATTTATGGGTTTGTTTTGGAGCCATAGTTATCAAAATGCACTTTCAGCGTCTACATCAGGGGTATCCAAACTCGGTCCTGGAGGGCCGGTGTCCTGCATAGTTTAGCTCCAACTTGCTTCAACACACCTGCCTGGAGCTTTCTAGTATATTTGATTAGCTGGTTCAGGTGTGTTTAATTGGGGTTGGAACTAAAGTATGCAGGACACTGGCCCTCCAGGACGAGTTTGGGCAGCCCTGGTCTACATAGAGACTGTTTCAAGATCTCTTCCTGTATGCAGATGAAGAGGACTTTACTCTCACGGGTTTAGATCATAGGAAAATTGCTGCCATGTTTGGAGAGGATTAAGAGTGCTTTTTGGGATTAAAGCTTGATTCCTTGCTGAATTTCTCAGAGACTTTCATTTCGACTTCGCTTCATTTACACACATTTTTAACTCCAGCTTAAGTCCCTTATATACTCAAAGCACAGTTCTTTTCGTTCTTTGCCTTTGACTGAAAGTAAGCTGTTAATACCTGTGCTGCAATTTGCTGTAGCGAATATCCTGACACAGGCAACCTTCTGAGAACAGCTTTTAGATGAATACTATATTTTCTGGAATATGACTAATGAAGGTGGTACAATTAATGAAATGATGAAATTAGAAAAAGTTCATAGGTGCAGTTGAATGTTATTTTGACCTGGTGCAACTGCCTGAAAATATAAAATGCAAAAGCTTTCCTTTCAATAATACACAACAAAAAAATGACCACAGTGGGAAGACAGCAGATCTGCGTCTGATCATAGCAATGTGGATCTGTTCGCATGATTCCATGTCAAATTTATTCATGTAACGCTTCATACAATGGATTGCTTTATAGGATTAAGCATGAAAAATGGTGTCTCTGCCGCTTTCATCAATAAGATAGTTCTCCAGTTTGTATGCTTTTATTCCAGATTGATCTCTACAAACTAAACAGAAACTTGATCTTATTTTCACACCAGAGAAGGCAAAGACTCAGAGCCACAGCTGCATAGTATAGTATCACTGTGCACCTACGAGAGCTTAACTGTGTTTACTAGCTGGTGTAAACCTTTCCAAAACACCATTGGCCTTTTATTTTGTTTTCAATGATTTTGTTCAAAATTACATTATACGGTTCATTCTTCACTTTTGCTTTAAGTATATTGGGGCATTTAAAGGGTTAGTTCACCCCAAAACTGAAAAAAAAAAATACTATTATTAATTATTCACCCTCATGTTGTTCCCTTGAGACCTTCGTTAATGTTGGAAACACAAATTATCGGTGCTTTCACACTTGGTTCAATTGCCTGGACCGAATTCGATTGTCCCCTCTTGCCACTTTCTCGGCTGGTTTGTGTTCACACTGTCTTTTTTCTTCTGAACCCCGATACACTTGCGTCTTCAAGCTACTGTTTTATGTACAGCTGTTGCTAGGTGACGGCCACAAAAGCAGCACCAAAATGGAAACGTCCGCATATCACGGTAATTCTGCTTTTACTGAATATTTTGGTTTTGTTACTAAAACCAAAATACAGAGAGACACTTGCATCTATCTGCTGCAAAAAACATTAATGTTCAGAACATCACACGATGTCTGCAGAAGTTGTTTTTGGTGGAGACAAGCAGACATTATTACTGTTTGCACTGGGTCAATCCCGCTTGTCACCAAGGTAGGTGATACACAGACATACACAAATGCACATGAATGAACGTTATTTGCATTCATATCACAAGTGAACCGTACCAGAGTTCACATGAACCGTACCCCAGACCACCTCTAGCTAAATGTACCATACTTTGACGTCAAACGAACCCGGTGCAGACCAAAAGTGCTAGTGTGAAAGCACCCTAAGATATTTTAGGTGAAATCTTAGTGCTCTCTGACCTTCCGTATACAGCAACGGTCAAAATTCATTTTTACAGTTTTTTTTGCTGGATAAAAGCTTTCATCTGTATGAGAAAGCTGAACACCATTGACTTCCATATATGGGGAAAAAACAATTACTATAGAAGTCAAGTTGTTACAGATGAGCAAATGATTCGGAAATTTCAGTTTTGGGTGAACTATCTCTTTAAATTCTGGTGGATGCTGCACTGATCAGGAAAAAGTTCAGGTTACTGTCTGCTGAAGTTTCAGCTAGTGAGGTTGTGCTAATTTTTGTCATTTCTGGTGGCAGGAGGTCAGACTAGTGAGGGTGTCCTGGCTAACTTCTTCAACAGTCTCTTGACTAAGAAAGCAGGCTCTCCTGGTCCAGGTGGCCAACCTACAGGAGGAGGGAGCAACACACCAGGAACAGTACGCAAGTCAGGTGAGCGTTCCTCACTGACACTCTCACTACTTCATTCATGTTTGTGTCTACTATCATTCTGTATATGAAGTGTTGTTTTGACCAGTTTTACATGGTATGTGGTCATTGAGTATACTTGTTGTCATTCATAGTCCCATTCATAGTAGTGTTTTGTGTGTCACAAACCATCAGTGAACCGTCAGAGGGGATGTAAGATTGTTAATTCCCATCACAGATATTGCATGTTGCATAACAAAAATAACAGTTTATAACAATGGTCTCAAACTCAATTCCTGGAGGGCCGCAGCTCTGCATAGTTTAGCTCTAACCACCTCCAACTCACATCTGCTTAATAGTCTCTAGTAATCTTAAACACCTTGATTATTTGGATGTGTTAGGTTTGGAGCAAAACTGCAGAGCTGCAAACCCTCTAGGAATCGAGTTTGGGACCTATGGTTTATAAGGAAGACATAAGTGAATGTGGAAACATAATTTTTCATTTGAAGCTATTATGATTTTTATTGATCTGCACATTCAGAGATGTATTTAATCATTGTGCATTGATTCCTTTTTTTTTTTTTTGTAAAATGAAAATATTTTTTTACACGTAGTCAATATTTTGTCATACCATATTTGTTCATTAGAGTAATTTTTACTGTGGCCAAATGGCACAATTGGTTTACTCTTCCAGAATGTCAAATTATTCTTCTTATTTAATAACATTTTCATTTTTCCTTATGGTGTCCTTCAGTCAGTCATTATCATTGACAACCATAAAAGTTTTTGTTTCATTGGGCAAAAACATTCAGAATAAGTAGAGTAACAACATT
>LR812537.1:22894526-22949526 GCA_903798195.1 Danio kyathit | reverse complement strand
GATGTGCACTTATCCCACGGCTAAGCTTCCAATGTTTCAGCAAGAAACCCTCACCTTTATAGTCATAATTTTGGTGCTGGCCAAAGATCGGCCTATTAGGTAAGAGAGAACAGTGAGTTGATCAGGCCCACCTTCTCTTTCAGCTAGGTGAACATTATTTCTGGTTGCAAAGCACATATTAGAAGATTGTAGTGTCAGCATGATTGTCAAACAGTCAATATTCTACCTCCTAAAGTTTGGAGAAACTTAACCTTAAGGTCCTGAGACCATTCTCTGGTCATTTGGTCGTGCTTGAGGGTCAATGTTTTACCTCTTGAAATTTGAAGTTAACCTTAAGTTCATGAGCCTTCTCTGTTCAGTTGGTCGTTCGTTGATCACAACAGGAGAAAAACAAAAAAATAACCCCTTTGTGGTGCATATGTGGTGCATATTTTCCAATGCCAAGTTCAGACTGCCTGATTTCAGCTCTGATTTTGACTCGGCGACAGAAAAGTTTTTTTTTGAGAAATCGCAAACAAATGCCTAAAATCACAGGCAAATCGCTGCTCGTTCACGTGAGTAACAATCACACAGTGTGAACTGTCAAAGACGCGATCTGAGAGAATCGCTGATGAGTTGCTGACACACGTGATATATTTGGCATGCTAAATATCTGTCCCTGTTTGCGAAATCATTCAAATCATGCCGTGTGAATGTGTTTTGATTGAAAATAACATTGCCAATTACCTACGAAAAGAGCCAACGAAAGAGCAACGTTCATTAGAATGGGTATCTGCAGGCCAGTGGGAGGTTGGCGAAGAAGTTAAAAGGGCCTTTTCTGTCCATTTGGACCCAAGAAATGGAGGGAAAAACTATTGGAAATTTGGCTGGTGCGCCCATGTCTGTTTGACGTGTCATCTGAGATATACCACAACCGGGTCGAAAAAGAAAAAAGTTTAAGAGAAATTGCTAATTCCTAACAAAAGCCAGGTGAGCAAAATAAGCAAATTTTCTACCCCACTAAAGGCTTCTTTCTCATTATGTAGTTAATAACAAATTATATTCTGTGACCTCGCATTGTTTCCATGTCACTTCTCACATGTGTTTAGTTGTGAGACGTAGTTTGCAGACAGAGACAAAGTTGTCTGCGATTCTCTTATTGTAAAGTCATGCAAAAAGTTGACGGAATGCTACCCCAGATAGTCATGCAGTGTGAAAACATCTGTGACGCGACTACTTTTTAAATCGTGCAGTCTGAACTCGGCATAAGTTGGACTATATTAAGGCTGGAAACAGTTGCTCAAGCATACAATCCAGGCTCATTGAAAATATGCTTTTGAGAAACGTAAAATACATTGCACCAGGCACATTATGTTGCACATTTCAGGCGACAAATCCACTGTGTACATTTTTGCAAGTGGGAAATGGGTTTCTTGGGGTACTTTTTACTTCTTCTATATGTCCACAAGAAGGTGGGGCTTGTTGTACAGATCACCCATTGAACCACTGACCTAAACCCAACCAATTGTTTTTAAAAGCAAATGAGAAAAGTGCACTGCGACCACATTTATACTAATTTTTACATTACTTTTAGCTCTCTTGTGGAACTGTGCTTCACCAAATTCGATTGTGTTTGGTGTTAACTGCGCAAACAAATAATCCTTTATTTGAACTAGAAACTGCAGTCAAAGGTTTGTTGAAGATCGTATGCGCAGTTTAACATAAATGTAGGCTGAGGCACTTATTTCCAGTATTCACATTGAGCCTGTATTCACATTAGTACATGGTGCTAGCAATGTCACGGTACTGAATTTGATTCCCAGGGGATGCAACTTAAATAAATGTGTACCTGGAATACAGTATTAGTAATTGAATTGGTTAGAATAAATCAAAATTCATGGTTTCTTCGATGTGCAGAAGCAGATGATTCGGTATCGGTTCATTAATAGATTGAAACCGGTTATTACGTAGTGATGTCATTTATCTCTCGCGGTAGAATACTATGGCGATGGAGGTGAGTGCAAGTAATTAAAATGCTCGAACGACGTAAAAATCAGACAACCGTCTGGGTCAGTCTTTCACTGACTCCAAATTTACAGTAGAACTGTAGACCGTTTCATTGCTAGGGAGGAAATAAAAGCTGTAAAGCTCCATCTCTCTTACTGTGGACCATTTGACCTTTTGGCGTGTCCGTGAGGAAACGTTTTCTCTCCTCTCTCTGCTGTTACAGTGATACTTGTGGATCCAAACAATCAATCTCTGTGTGTTTTTTTCTACCCTGTCTATCAAGGATTACCTGATTAACAGGGCATTTCTTCAGTCACTGCTCGGTGAAAAAGCGGTGATCTTCAAAACCAATCACAGCCCTTTCTGTTGAGCATGTGAATGTAATAGTCAGTCATACGTGTTAAAGCAGGGGTTCTCATCCTTTTTCACTTCGGGGCCCATTTCTTTCTCTGATCAATTTTTGAAGGCCCACCTGTCGGACATTGTCTCTAAAATGTTTTTATGAAATGTTTATATAAACACACACACACACACACACACACACACACACACACATATATATATACATACATTTGTTGTGGACTTTAGGGAGAACATGCAAACTCCACACAGAAATGCCAACTGACTACTCACTGCGCCACCATGCTGCCGCTGACTGAATCTCTACTATTAAATATCTACTATTGAAAACTATACAGACAAATGTAAAATACAGTAAAGCCCCCTAAATCTGTTAAAGCACGTTGATCTGATGGTGGTTGAGTTTGCAGCTGGATATTATTGGGAGATCGCTGACAGGAACAGCAAACAGCTCTGTCAGAGCGCGTCTGAAGCTCATATGCATGTTTATTTTACGGCAGAAACACCTCTGAGCCTTGGTAGATCCTCCTCTATGGGCACGTGCCGTTATAAAACACTCACAGGACATTAATTTGGACAACTATGCTAATATATTTAATAGTTCACACACAAATACACAAAGAGAGACTTTCACTTCACGCATAGTTTGTGAATGAACAGATGCGAGTTTGAAGTAATCAATCAGAGAACTAGAGAAAGTGCATTTCTTCCATCATTTTAATATATCATATTAATGAGGAAATCCAAAAATGTTAGTATAATATTGAGAGTTAATTTTAAGCTTGTGGCCCACCTTAAGGATCACCGAGGCCCACCGGTTGAGACACAAAAAGCAAGAGGGGTTATTATTCGCTTTTGTGTATTTGTTCTAAATGGTCCTGTTGTCTTCTGTACCTGTACTTCAATTTTGTTTGATACATTCAAAAAGCATGTTCTGATTGGTGCATGATTGGTACAGTTCATATATCTGACTGCCTGTATTAAAAGATAATGCTGTATTTTTGTGTTGTGAAGTAAAATGAAAAATTTGAAGGCATCGTCAATGCACCATGACATCAAATTGAACCAAACTTTGAGAACGGCATAGGTTTACACCTCTAGTGTAAAGGTTGATAACAATACCTATTTTTTGGGTTTATCAAGTGCCACTGTAAGATAAAAGAATCATGCCAAAACTTGGGTCTAATGGGGTCATTTCTTAAAGGTTCAATCAACAATCCCTGTGGGGCTAATTGCTATCATGTAATTACCGAAATTGAAACTCATCATTATGCCTTAAAACAATAATGGTTTTTGGCTTTGTGATTTGACATAAGCTATGTTTCCATTCAAAAATGCGAATTAAATTTATTCGCAAACTGGATTATCGCACAAAAGATGTGCGAATAAAGCACTATTTCCATCCAATGAGTCAAAGTGAACAAAATCGTCACTTCCTGATTAACTGGCTCCAAATATGTACATTAAAAAATGGAATTTGCTGCGGTAGGAGAAGCTGCATGAATCTTTTCTTCATTTGATAAATGAATTGCGCCTCAGCAGGCAATCCTGACGAGCAGTAGACGTGCGGTTGTGTTTGAAGGCGTTAGACGCGGAGCACAGATGCTCTTGATTCTGGAGGTCATTAATAATATAATAACACTAAAACTAAAAGAGTTAAGGCGTTTTAGAATGACCAAAACAACATTTTAGATGTTTTACAGTGTGCTCAGCCTGCTGAGATGAAAATCACATGACTTTTTTAATGCGCATATTGGAATGTTCAGTAAAAGTGTTTTCATCATAGTAAATGGGCATCTTTTCTTACCGAAATTTTTTTTTTATCCTACTCAGTTATGCACATATGTTTGTGGATTTTCAAAATTTATGCGCATATTGGGGTTTCCATCAACTGTTTTTTTTTTATGCGCATATCCAAAATGCGCACAATGGAACCATAGCTATTGTCTCAGCATTGTGTATTGCATTTTTAGAATTCGTCATTATGAAATGGTTCTCATTTATAACACATTTTCTATTGCAAACAAATCAGTTACTGCATGTTTATTGTTTTTATTATGGCTGAATTTTAACTGCAACTTTTAGCCTGAATGTGTGTGTGTGTGAGTCTGTGTGAAGGTTCATTGACTTTACCTAACATTATTGTCTTTCATCTCCATTCATTCCATCTTCCTGTATTTCTTTTCTCCTTCAAGCTAAAAAAGCATTTTAATCCATCATTATTTCGGATGTTTATGCTTAACATTGATCAAAGGCATAAGGCTCGACTTTACATGGGTTTCCCACTTGCTCTTTTTCTAAATCACTCACTCACAGACTCACAAACACTGACGCGCCAAGGTTACAAAGCTTTTTGCCATCCTTTGTCACAGACACAATTTCCTGGGTTCAATAGATGTTAAATTCAATTGCTGGGTACTCTCGGCTGTTGACATTGTTTAATTATAAAACAAATACACGCCTTTTTAGTAGCTTTGCCACAAAAATCAAACAGTGTTAAAATTAACCAGAAAAAATGTCTGATGGTAAATCATACTAAACGTTTAGTATTTTAGGTTGCTTAGGATTACCTTAATGATTTACATTTGCTAAATGACAGAATAATGAGAGAATTAATTTTTTTTTTTTTGAGAATGTCTAGAAATTAATATAAAAAAACAGTCAAAAGTTTACTTACATTTTCTTGGTATTTTTTTTTAGCTTTGCCTTTAAACTGTATAACTTTGGTCAAATGTTTTGGGTATCTTTCCACAAGCTTCTCAATAGTTTGAAGGAATTTTGGCCCATTCCTCCTGACAGAATTGGTGTAACTGAGTCAGATTTGTAGGCTGTCTTGCTCGCACAAGCTTTTTCAACTCTGCCCACAAATTTTCTATAGGATTGAGTTCAACTCTGTTGTCCTTAAAGCACATTTTAACTAATTTGGCAGTATGCTTAGGGTCATGGTCTGTTTGGAAGACCCATTTGTAGCCAAGTTTTAATTTCCTGGCTGATGTCTTGAGATGTTGCTTCAGTATTTCTTCATGATGTTCTTTCTTCATGATGCCATTTATGCTGTGAAGTGGACCAGTTCCTCCTGCAGCAAAACAGGCCCACAACATGATGCTGCCGCCCCCATACACAGTTGGGATGGTGTTCCTAGGCTTGTAAGCTTTCCCCTTTGTCCTTCAAATGTAACATTGGTCATTATGGCCAAACAGTTCAATCTTAGTTCCATCAGACCACAGGACATGTCTCCAAAAATTATTCTTTTTCCCAGTGTAATTTAGCAAATTGTAATCTGGCTTGTTGATTTTCCCATGTTGTCACACAAGGAAGCAGTGTGTTTGAGGTTTTCCTTAAATACTATTCTACAGTCATGCCTCCATTTAACTTAAATGTTGTCAATTAGCCAATCAGAAACTTCCAAAACCTTGACACCGTCATCTGAGTTTTTTCAGAGGAAAAATAATCTTATTGCATGTAAACTTGACTTTCAAGAAAAGTTCTAACAATTTCTCAAAAAAATCTCTCTCATTATTCCGCTATTAAGCATAACAGAAACAATCCTAATCCTAATTTATCTAAAAGAGAAAAAGTTTAGTCACATTAACATCTGACTTTTTCTAAATGGTTATGTGCCTTTTTATACAGTGTATGTAAACTTCTGGTTTCAACTGTGTGTGTATGTATATGTGTGTATATATATATATATATATATATATATATATATATATATATATATATATATATATATATATATATATATTATAATATATTATAATATATTATATATATCCCTACAATGAGCAAAGAAAATGTGAAATGTAAAGCTCAGCCCAAATAATACGTTAGTAAGTAGAATAATGAAACGTCAATGTCTTCAAATTCTCAAAGAATTGGCCCCAAACAAAAGATTTAAATAAATTTTTTTATCTTTATTCCATAAATGCCTTCGAGCTTAACTTGTATTGAACTCAGAATATCCCTTTAAAGCTTTGGTTAAGGCTGCTTTTGTCAAAAGTGCACAGCATTATGATACTATTTCAAGCTGATCTTGTTTATTCTCAGGCTCTAAATTGGGGTTGACTGATGTCCAGGCTGAGCTGGACCGGATCTCCAACAAATCGGACCTGGACTCCTCAGCCCCTAACGCCACCACGCCCCCTGCTGAAAACGACAAATCCTGAACAAGAGGCAGGGATGATTCACCGGCAAGCCCCTCCCCCTTTACACTGTTCTCCAGCTCCTGAACCTGCCTTCCTTGTGCCACCTCTCCTCCCTTCCTCTTCCTCACTTCTTTCTCTTTATCTTCTTCAGAAGGGGGGTTGTTCCTGTTTATTCCTTGTAAGGCCAGTGACTTGAAGCTGCATGTTGGGCAAATTGCATTTGCTATGTCTGTCTCCACACACGCACACACGTACAGCAGACGGGTCTGTAAAAAAAACAAGGGGCAAGGTTGTCGTAGAAATAATGGACACTAGACCAGTGTTGGACACTAAAAGACAAAAGAAAATTGAGATGTTGATCTAAGTCCAATTTGGGCTTAAAAGTGATTAGAGAATTTAAGTGTGTCTGTAAGAAAGTTAGACTTTTCATTGGCTTCTGGTAGTGAATTCTCATGAAGAATGCTGTACAAGTGAAAGTTACCTGGCTTCTAATAAACAAGCGCACATTTTAATTACCTAACGTTTCGTTAAGGCTCATTCAAACAATACAATTCTTTTATAAAAATTATCACATTTCAGCCTGAGAGGAATTTGATCAGATGATTAATTGGATGTGGTCACCTTACGTTGGGATATCAATTAAATAGTCATCTTTATATCCTGCCGTATCCTCAGGTGGCTTGATCACAGGACCAGGACTAATATACTGACACAATTTCAATGCTTTATAATATTCATAATCCCGTTTTTTGCTGCTGAGAAACAGATTCAAGTAAGATTAATGCGATCTGTCGAAGTATCTAAAAATTGCACTATTACACAATAGTAGGCAATGACACTGAAAATAATCTTTCACAATGCCGATTGTAGCAGAGAGTAGTACACTTAACAGGAGAGAGTTTTTAGTGTAGACATGGTTTATGAAGTCATCTGTGTAACTGCTGAGCAAGACTATTGATGGGACTGACAACTATGTCCGTTGTAAAAAAAATTTGTTTGTTTTCTATGTTCACAAGAGCTTGAAGTTTGATACTTCTGTGTATGTGTGTTCTCATCTCTCAGCTACAGCCAGTTATGGCACTGTTTAATAATGGATGCACTAGAGATCATGCAAACGAGATCAGTATTACTGTCTTTACATTGTTGTGTGTGTGGGTGGGTGTGTGCGTGAGTGCGCGTGTGTGTGTGAGTGCGCGTGCGTGTGTGTGTGTGCGTGTGTGAGAGTTTAAGCTAAATGAGAAATTCAGCAGGACATTTGTCTGTTTAGAGACTTAAACGACTAGAAATTAGTAGTGGGAAGGGAAGGGAGGGAGAAGGCAGAGGTGGCAGGGCAGGTGAGATCTCAGATCACCCTCACCTGCATGTACAGTCATCAACCAAACTTCTTACCAGAGGGAGGGGAAAATAAACATACGCTAATATGGTCCTGTAATTTCACAAGATGTAGTGATGTTTCTCTGGATCAGGTCTGTAATCATTCTATTAAAGTTGTATTTATTGGGAATGGCTGTTCTCTCATTTTTCTCTCACATGCACATGGAGGGTTAAGAAAGGACATTAAAGGGTGTCTGATCTCAGCTAAAACAAAGTGTGGCACAAAATTAGGATCAAATCCTAAAAGTGGTGGTTTCAAGAGTTATTTGTTGGGTATTTTGAGCTAAAACATAGCATACCCACTCCAGGGACATCAGAGACTTATTTTACATCTTGTAAAAAGGGGCATAAAAGAAGAATAAATACTCAAATAATTTCTACATTCTTCCTTCAAGTAAAAGCATAATCTAATTTGAACAAATGAGACCTTAATGCAAAGTTTTTTCTGATTGCAATAAGTGATGGTTGTATTCTCTATAAATGCAGTAAAATAAACAGCCATACTGAACTTTATCCATGCTGTTATGTTATGAGAGCAGTTATGATATTTAAGAATGAGCATTACAAATGACCTGGTTATTATAAATGTTGATATGAATAGAAATTCATTATTTTAGATGTAGTTCCAAATTGAGAAGTGTGTGAGTTGTACTTTATATGCCAAAATATAGACAAACATAGGCAAGCGGCAGCAACGTGACAGTAACACATTAAAAGATATGAGGCGAGAAGTCCTAAACGAAACAGGCTAAATGACATTTACTATGAAGAAGCCTTATTGAGGCAGCTACCAGAATGGGGGCTTCAATAGGACTTCACAGCAGCTACAACAGGACCAGTAGTTATGAAGATGAATCCCAGTGCGTCAATCACAAACAGAATTGATGATCTTCAGAATAGATAATTATATGTATCTATATATATATATATATATATATATATATATATATATATATATATATATATATTATATATATATATATATTGTAGTATATAGATATATATGTGTGTGTGTGTGTGTGTATATATATATATATATATATGTATGTGTGTGTGTGTGTGTGTGGTGTATATATATATATATATATATATATATATATATAGATATATATATATATATTATATATATATATATATATATATATACAGGGAGTGCAGAATTATTAGGCAAGTTGTATTTTTGAGGATTAATTTTATTATTGAACAACAACCATGTTCTCAATGAACCCAAAAAATCATTATATCAAAGCTGAATATTTTGGAAGTAGTTTTAGTTGAGCTGTTTAGGGAGGATATCTGTGTGTGCAGGTGACTATTACTGTGCATAATTATTAGGCAACTTAACAAAAACAAATATTACCCATGTCAATTATTTATTTTCACCAGTGAAACCAATATAACATCTTAACATTCACAAATATACATTTCTGACATTCAAAAACAAAAACAAAAACAAACCAGTGACCGATATAGCCACCTTTCTTTGGCAAGGACACTCAAAAGCCTGCCATCCATGGATTCTGTCAGTGTTTTGATCTGTTCACCATCAACATTGCGTGCAAGCAGGCAACCACAGGCCTCCCAAGACACTGTTCAGGAGAGGTGTACTGTTTTCCCTCCTTGTAAATCTCACATTTGATGATGGACCACAGGTTCTTCTATGGGGTTCAGTCAGGTGAACAAGGAGGCCATGTCATTAGTTTTCTTTCTCTTTTAGACCCTTTCTTGCCAGCCACGCTGTGGAGTACTTGGACGCGTGTGATGGAGCATTGTCCGCATGAAAATCATGTTTTTCCTTGAAGGATGCAGACTTCTTCCTGTACTACTGCTTGAAGAAGGTGTCTTCCAGAAACTGGCAATAGGACTGGGAGTCTGAGCTTGACTCCATCCTCAACCCGAAAAGGCCCCACAAGCTCATCTTTGATGATACCAGCCCAAACCAAGTACGCCACCTCCACCTTGCTGGCCTCTGAGTCGGACTGGAGCTCTCTGCCCTTTACCGATCCAGCCACGGGCCCATCAGACTCACTCTCATTGTCATCAGTCCATAGAACCTTAGAAAAATCAGTCTTGAGATATTTCTTGGCCCAGTCTTGACGTTTCAGCTTGTGTGTCTTGTTCAGTGGTGGTCGTTTTATTCAGCCTTTCTTACCTTGGCCATGTCTCTGAGTATTGCACACCTTGTGCTTTTGGGCACTCCAGTGATGTTGCAGCTCTGAAATATGGCAAAACTGGTGGCAAGTGGCATCTTGGCAGATGCACGCTTGACTTTTCTCAGTTCATGGGCAGTTATTTTGCGCCTTGGTTTTTCCACACGCTTCTTGGGACCCTGTTGACTATTTTGAATGAAACGCTTGATTGTTCGATGATCATGCTTCAGAAGCTTGGCAATTTTAAGAGTGCTGCATCCATCTGCAAGATATCTCACTATGATATAGGTACGCACACCTGATATAGGGTGTTGATGTCATTAGACCACACCCCTTCTCATTACAGAAATGCACATCACCTAATATGCTTAATTGGTAGTAGGCTTTCGAGCCTACACAGCTTGGAGTAAGACAACATGCATAAAGAGGATGATGTGGTCAAAATACTCATTTGCCTAATAATTCTGCACTGCCTGTATGAACCATTTATTAAGCATTAGCAAATAGTGAATATATATATGAATATATATATAGTAAAATATTAAATATATATCTAGTAAAATATTATTTACTGTCATCCTGGCAAAGATAAAAGATCTTCTCTCCGTTAAACAGAATTAGGGAAAATAATAAACGGGGGGTTATTAATTCAGAGGGGCTAATAATTCTGATTTCAACTGTGTGTGTGTATATATATATATATATATATATATATATATATAGATATATATATATATATATATATATATATATATATATATATATATACTATGGAATGCCATTCAGGAATTTTGAGTATATGAATGGAATGAATGTCTGATTATATTGAATAAACTTGAATATTTTGAATGAAACTTGAATATATTGAATGAATGTCTGAAATTTGGAAGTCTGATTCAGTCTGAATATAATTGAATGAAAAGTCTGAATATATTGAATGAAAGCCTGAATATAGTGATTGAAACTTGAATATATGGAATGAAATTCGATTTTCGAATTTAGTTGCTGTAATTTTGGGAAATAACGATTTAATTAACACCTTGGCCAATGCATGCATAACCAAAATTCTGGCAACCGCACACAACATCGTTCCACCGATGATGAAATTCATTCACTCTTTCAACGCGGATGAGTAAATGTCAGGACAGGACGTTCATCAGGCGAATATTATGCCTTTACATCCAGTCATGCCTTCTACGTCACAACCTACAATGACTGCTATGTATAATCTTCGCCCCTTCACAAGAAAAGGGCCAAGACATAAGAGGTAAGAACAGAATGAGTTGGAGAATTTCGGGAGACAGTTTCAATTTAGTCATAATCATAAACCAAGAATTCAGAATTGTCCGCGATGCGTATGATTTCAGAAATACACAAATGTGAATCGTTTCATTTGAAATAGATGTTTAAGGCTTAAATTTTATTAATGATGATATTGTTGTTGTTATGATGATGATGATGATAATAATGACAATAATCATAATAACTACATTTTCCTTATTGTAATGTTTCAGGCACTAGGCAGTTTACATCCAGTGGCTCAGTCTTTTACCAAAGAGGTTATTCTTCTGCCAGGCCATACTTCCACACATGTGCCAAGGCGTGCCAAGAAAGCTTGGCTTTTTGAAAATGGACACATAAAATCTGCCTTGGAATTTAGGTGTGACTGGTATGCCGACAAAGTTATGCAGGCAATAACAGTGGCCTTCCAGCCAATTGTGGAGGGATGCAGGTAAATGATAACTGTTTTTAATCACATTTGTTCCTTATTTTTTATTAACTTATATGTTAATATTTAGCGTGTTTGTGTTTTGAGAAATATTTGTTGTTGTGATATGTAATAAAATACACAAATTACACACAAAATATTGACATTATTAATATCTATTAAAGTTATACTCCTTTAACTGAATTTGCATGAACTGAAAAACTGATATACTGACAGAATCTAAGTTTGTATGCTTCGACAGTGCAAAATGCTTTCCATAAACTGTTGCGTAGTCTTAAAGATAGAAAAGAAGTTTCATATGTGTGCTTTTTATTTCAGATTACAAATATTGATGCCATGCTTCAACAAATTAGTGGAACCATCCCTGACTTCTAAACAGACTTTAGAGAGTTTAAAGGAGACCTTCTGAAAAAACTTTTTCATCAGAAGTCAATTATGTCAGGCCTGACAATGTCATATTAAGTGAAGATAAAGAATCTGTAAGCTGAAGACTTCAAGAAATGTACAGTATTTGCAAAAGGCTTAGGGACCCTGTTAGCTTCCAAAATGTTTTTTTTTTTTTTGTTTGTTTGTTCCAAAAATTAGCCAATTATTAAGATATTTTGCTGTGGTGTCTATGGGAAATATCAGTTCACATTTCCAAACATTCTTTTTGACATTAAATATAATAAACCAAGGAGAGTTTTGTTTATGCAAGAGCTGTTGAAATTCTAAGGTTGGTCACAGCATAATTTTTTAATATGACTTATTTATTAGAAATGAATTGTTTCATTACATCTAATCATAACATTATTGAATAGATATTTTCACAGTACTGCAGCTTAATAGGGTTCTTCTAATGGCATATTAGAGATGTGCAACAATTCTTCTGAATTTAGTCTGTTACTGTTTGTTCTTTTTCTACATTCTAATATGGACTTGGAGATGTATGATCATACAGTATTTCTTTGTGGTGCAATGAATGTTATCAGAATTCCTGTGCCTACGAAAATCAGAATGATTATTACAATATGTAAAAATTAATGTTTGGAATGTAAATGAAACATTTACTTATTAAATAATATTATATTCCTTTAAAAAAGACTTACAAAAGCAAAATATTAAGATCAAATCAACTGTATTTGACTATTGCACAGTATTGTACATATTCTGTATTTACTTTGTTACTTGTAGTATCCCGTGACAATACACAATTATTCTTTTTATTTTCTTTCAGCTTAGTCCCCTTATTAATTAGCGGCCGCCACAGCTGAATGAACTGCCAACTTACAGTATCCAGCATATGTTTTACACAGCTGATGCCCTTCCAGCTGCAACCCAGTACCGGGAAAACATCCATACACACTCATACACTAAGACCAATTTAGTTTATTCAATTCACCTATAGTGCATGTGTTTGGACTGTGGGGGAAAACCAGAGCACGTGGAGGAAACCCACGCGACCATGGGTAGAACATGCAAACTCCACACAGAAATGCCAACTGACCCAGCTGTGACTCGAACCAGTGATCTTGCTGTGAGGCAACAGTGCTATCCACTGAGCCACCATGTCACCCAATACACAATTAGTTTGACTGTTTTGTTGTTAGTCTACTGTATTGGAAGGATGAATTTATTAAAATTATCATTATAAAGGTATACATTTGCTTCACTTGAAAGTCATGTTCTGATGGTGACAGTAGCCACACAAATAGGAATGATTTCACAGAAACACTGGACCCTGACAAATGTGGTAACTATACTTTTTTACATTCATTGTTATATACAATACAATATATATTTTCCATTTTAAAATCTATAACACAAAGTAATGATCAAACCCTTAAATCTTAATTAAAAATTATACCATAAAGAACTATTCTTCTTTGTTCTTAAAATAATTGGCTCTGTTCCTGCCAAAGAAGTTCTTCCAGCCATCTCCACTGCTGAGGTCCAGTCTCTCTCCACTAATACCACTTCTGTCTCTAATGGAGATGAAGTTGTTTGGTGTATTGACACTGCAGATATTTGCACCAATGCACCATCAATCTCATCTGACAACCTCACAATGTTTACTGTTGCTGATACTATTATTATTGACGAGACAATTGATGAGACTCGCAGCTTGTCTACCAGAACATCTGCCATCTCCAGTGGCAACACCCATGGCTTTTCGATTGGTCCCACTATCAGTGGCAGTGGACACACACCATGCTTCTCTGTTAGCAACGTCTCTGAGGCATCTCATAGTTCCATCCAAACCAATGCATCCAGCACAACCTACAGGTACAATAACTTTTCATACATTATATGTGTGGTTATTGTTTAATGTCAATAGGCATTTTTTACAGTACAAATTTTTTTACAGTACAGTTTACAGTACATTTTTTGTTGGAATAGTCACTTGACTATTTACACATGTGAAATGGATCATTCAAGTTATTATTCCATCTAGGATGTTATTTTTCCTGTAGCAACACTGCTATGTGTTAACATCATATACAGTTGAAGTCAGAATTATTAGCCCTCCTGAATTATTAGCCCCCATGTTTATTTTTTCCCCCAATTTTTGTTTAACGGAGAGATTTTTTCAACACATTTCTAAACATAATAGTTTTAATAACTGATTTATTTTATCTTTGCCATGATGACAGTAAATAATATTTTACTAGATATTTTTCAAGACACTTCTATACAGCTTAAAGTGACATTTAAAGGCTTAATTAGGCAAATCATTGTATAATGATGTTTTGTTCTGTAGACTATAGAAAAATATATAGCTCAAAGGGGCTAATAATTTTGACCTTAAAATGACCTTGACCTTTAAAAAATTTAAAACTGCTTTTATTCGAGCTGAAATAAAACAAATAAGACTTTCTCCAGAAGGAAAAACATTATCAGACATACTGTGAACATTTCCTTGCTCTGTTAAACATCATTTGGGAAATATTTAAAAAAAGAGAAAAAAATGAAAGGGGGGCTAATAAATCTGACTTCAACTGTATGTACAGTATATGCTTTAACAATGTCTATTATAACATAACAATATAGTGACATTTTCAGTACATACCTTGACCTGTTTATGGAAGAATACCTCTCTGAGGATGCTGATCTCCAAGAAGCCATTTCAAGGTCCTTAGAATCCAGCTCAAATCAGAGGTCAGAAGAAGATTTTATTTAAAAAATAAAATAGTTTTAATTCTAATGCATCATAATAGAGAATCTTGAGGAAGTTACATTATGTGTGAGTTAACATTGAAACTGTTGTTTTTATTATTGTTTCAGTGATTCAATGATGTCATTAGAGAGAATAATGGAGGGAATTGCTTGTAAAGTAAATAACGACAGCACTGTACGTTTCAATATTATAAGAAGAAATATATAGGATGGAACCAGCAGAGCAATGGGCAAATCCAAATTTTCACCCAAAAAGAAGGTAGATGTCAAGTTTACTGATGACTATGGAACATCTGAGGGTGCTGTAGACAATGGAGGACCTACTCAAGGGGTTTTTCAGACTTTGTCTACATGAAATCAAGGACAAAATTGGCATCTTTGAGGGGCCATCTGATGCTAAAGTCCTCACATGCAACTCCAAAGGTATACATAACATACATACAGTTGAAGTCAGAATTATTAGCCCCCCTTTGCATTTTTTTAAATTTTATTTTTTTTTAAATATTTACCAAATGATGTTTAACAGAGCAAGGAAATTTTCACAGTATGTCTGATAATATTTTTTCTTCTGGAGAAAGTCTTATTTGTTTTATTTTGGGTAGAATAAAAGAAATAAATAATTTTTTTTAAACCATTTTAAGGTCAATAATATTAGCCCCATTAAGCTATATTTTTTTCGATAGTCTACAGAACAAACCATCGATATACAATAACTTGCCTAATTACCCTAACCTGCCTAGTTAGCCTAATTAAGCCTTTAAATGTCACTTTAAGCTGTATAGAAGTGTCTTGAAAAATATCTAGTCCAAATATTATTTACTGTTCATTACAAAATATGACAATATAAAATATAATACATAAAACAAATCAGTTATTAGAGATGATTTTTAATTCAGGGGGGCTAATAATTCTGACTTCAACTGTACACTATACACACACACACACACACACACACAGTTGCAATCAGAATTACTAAACCCTCTGAATTATTAGACCCCTGTTTTATTTTTCCTCCAATTTCTGTTTAAGAGACAAGATTTTTTCAACAAATTTCTAAACATAATAGTTTTAATAACTCATTTCTAATAACTGATTTATTTTATCTTTGCCGTTATGACAGTAAATAATATTTGACTAGATATTTGACTAGACTAGACACAAGTATTATCTTAAAGTGACATTTAAAAGCTTAACTAGGTTAATTAGGTTAACTAGGCAGGTTAGGGTAATTAGGCAAGTTATTGTATAACGATGGTTTGTTCTGTAGACTATTGAAAATATATATAGCTTAAAGGGGCTAATAATTTAGACCTTAAAATGGTTTTTAAAAAAAATAAAATTGCTTTTATTCTAGCCAAAACAAAACAAATAAGACTTTCTCCAGAAGAAAAAATATTATCAGACATACTGTGAAAATTTCCTTGCTGTTAAACATCATTTGGGAAATATTTTAAATATTTTAAAAAAATCAAAGGGGGTTTAACAATTCTGATTGTAACTGTGTATATATATATATATATATATATATATATATATATATATATATATATATATATATATATATATATATATATATATATATATATATATATATTGAATATGAATAATACATTTATACAGTATATGAAAAATATATATAATAATAAATATTATTTCATCTGATAACAGCGATGAAAGACAATGCATACTTCTATGCTGGCCAGATCATGGCAATGTCAATTGGCCATGGGGGGCAGAGTCCATGTTTCCTGTCAGAAATTATGTTTGAGTGTCTTCAAAAGGGCCCTGACAATGTGAAGGTCAAATCTGAAGATATTGCTGATGAAGAAACAAGGTCACTGGTGCAGTCGGTAGGCTTATTTTCCTTTAATTGTATTATTTGTTGATACAAATTATTATTTTTGTGGGCACTCATTAATATTGAAGTTAATTTTGAATTATATTGAATAATTATTTTTTTTTCTATTTATATTTTTAGATCTTACAAGGCCGAGACTGAATGGCAACTACAAAATGCAGTGGCACAGGCAGACAGCTTAATCTGTCTTGCTGGTCACAATGTTCGCATAACACTGGAAAACAAGCAAGAGACATGGACATGTCTCACTGGTATGTCCTTCAGTGGACCCGTGCACCATTTGAAAGGTATGTTTATATCTGAACACCTGTTATTATTCTTGTCCAGGAAAACATGACTGTAAAATGTAAAAATGAAAGAGATAAAAGAAAATCATATCCAAAATAGGTATTTTAAGTTGCTAACGAAGCGTTACTACATTATAGAAAATGTTATGATTGACCCCCACTTTCATGTTATAGTGCACCAGTACAAGTGACAGAATATATTATGTAGAATTCATTTAGAATTCATTGTGAAACCTCATCTAATTAAACATGAAAAATACTAGTGCAAAATGTTTCAAATATGATTAATGGCTTAATGTCTCTGGGTGTCCTAGATGTTCTCCAAAGATATCCTGTTCAGTCAAAGTGCCTTTTTGTGAAGACTGAAAAGGCCTTAACCGCTAATGATCTCTTCCAAATCATTCATTCTGAAAGAGGGAGCAATGCATTCCAAGAAGAGTGCCGGACACTGGCTTTCTGGCAAGACTATCTTCAGGATGCTGAAAGTAAGTTTGGTATTTCACAGTTTTTCAATGGGCCAATATTTTGCCAAATAATTTGGCCTATCGTAGTGGTACATGACATATTAGTTAAGTTTGGTGTTATATGTACTAATAATACATTTATATAGCATTTAAAGTTAAGATGCTTTCATTGTGGCACATAATTTAAACTATTAATAATTATACTGCACATCCACCACCATACTGTATGTATACAAATTGTAGCTTATATGCTTTTTAGCAGACGTTTCAGGAGAAAGTTTAGTTGCTACAGTCTTCTCACCAACCCTCATAAGTTTTAACTGCTAAATTGCTCTATATGCTAATCAGACCTGTTGTAGTGCTGTCTGTGACATTATGAACCACTCTTTCAAAAGAAACTACTTAAAACTCTTTTGCATTACTCAAGTTGTGTCATTTAATTGTTGTACTCTCATACACATAGTACAACAAATCAAAGCTTCTGTTACATTTTAGGAGATATTTCAAGCTATAATTGTTCCACAATATCTACACCCTCCTGTTTCCATTGCTATGGGAGGATTGTTACTTCTTTAAAGTTTGTGTATGGCCTTCTTTGAAATAAAATTTTTTTCTGTTCCTACATTTTATGCACTGGCTTATTGTTTTACAGTGGTGAGACTTGTGTATGCAATATTTTAATGTACTGATTTTCAGAGATTTTATAAAACAACATACTGTAGTTAATAATGACAATCCACATGCAGTAACTACTCAAAAAACGAATGTACTTAACGTTTGAAAAACACAGGTTTCACCTTAAAACGTTTAAAAGGATACACATCATACACAATATTTATATGGTGATAACATTTAAGGGGTTCATCATAAAAAAAAAAAATGTAGTTCATGTTTCTATTCTAATTTTGATAATATCCTTAAATTCAGTATGATTAAACACACCAAAATTAGCAGACTAAGTATTTGTTTGAAGTAGGTTATATGCTGTCAAAAAAAGTTATATTCCATGATTTCCATCGTCAGACAAGGGATTAACTGGGATTAACTCAGGTTGACACTGATGATCATAGGGTCTTTGCCTATGTGCATGATTGACTTGTGCTTGATGTTCAGGGGAGTTGGAGCATTCCAACTGTCCACAGTTGCAATGGGGAGTTATTTTCCATTGTCCTTAAACTACAGTTGCAATCAGAATTATTCAACCCCCTTTGAATTTTGTTTCTCTTTTTTAAATATTTCCCAAATGATGTTTAACAGAACAATGAAATTTTCACAGTTATGTCTTATAATATTTTTTCTTCTGGAGAAAGTCTTATTTGTTTTATTTCGGCTAGAATAAAAGCAGTTTTTAATTTTTAAAAACCCATTTTAAGGTCAAAATTATTAGCCCCTTTAAGCTATATATTTTTTCAATAGTATACAGAACAAACCATCATTATACAATAACTTGCCTAATTACCCTAACCTGCCTATCCTTGTCTTGAAAAATATCTAGTAAAATATTATTTACTGTCATCATGGCAAAGATAAAATAAATCAGTTATTAGAGATGAGTTATTAAAACTATTATGTTTAGAAATGTGTTGAAAACATTTTCTCTCCATTAAACAGAAATTGGGGGAAAAAAAACAGGGGGGCTAATAAATCAGGGGCTTGAATAATTCTGATTGCAACTGTATGGTGGTTCCACTGGCTTATAAACTCATTTACAGATCTGTTTATTCTTGGAAGGAACACATGGCGAAGAGCCCTAATGTGAAGTGGGTTGGGTGCTATCTAAAATTCCAGTATTTTCCATGAAAAGGTCTTTAAAATAAGCTGACAACCACCCTGTTAAGTCTGCCCACAATCTTTCGATGCGTTGGTTATGAACACTACATCCAACCATAAAGCGTCCTCTGTTTGCCAAGCAACACGATTCTCAATCATAAACCTTGCAACATCCATATTTTCACTATATTCATTCAATATATTCAGACTTTCATTCCATATATTCAGACTTTCATTCCATATATTCAAGTTTCATTCAATATTCAGACTTTCATTCAATATATTCAGGCTTTCATTCCATTCCATATACTCAAAATTTCCTGAATGGCATTCCATATTATGCATATGTTATTATTATGCCACATGTCTTAATTCCATTTCTGTTTAGTTCAGTTATGGCTTCCCTTACAAAAAAAAACTGCAGTAAACTAAAGTATAACTGCAGTACAACCGCAGTATAGAACTACAGTAAAATTAAGTACAATTGCAAAATTGCAATACAATGAAGTATAAACACAGTTCAAATACAGTACAATAAAGTTCAACAGCAGTATAAGTTGCAGTAAACTGGAGTAAAAACAAGTAAACTCCGTCTTTACTGCACACACATATATATATATATATATATATAATATAATATATATATAATATATATATATATATATATATATATATATATATATATATATATATATATATATATATATATATATAAATATGTGTGATCACTAAGGAGGTAAACTGAGAGTCTTCCAGTTAAAGAAGAACTGAAAAAATCTTGGGAGAATGATACAGTACAAGTAATAGTAGTTTAGGATGGATTACAGATGTAGATATTAAGAAAATAAGACAAACATTAAAATAAGTCCTACAGTGGCGATTCCTACAATACTTCATTGGCTGTTTCAAATGCCAGTAGATGATCTGCAGATGGAGTGCACAGTTAATAAGGAGATGTCAAAGTGCAACAATACAGTATGTATGAGACACAAATATTTAATAATACTCCAGTCTATACAGACTGGTCAAAAACTCCAGACTCCCCATTACACTGCAGCAGCAGGATTTATGTTGTACAATTGCAAAAAACATGAATTATGGAAATGACTAAAACTGACTAAAAAAAACTGGAAATTTTAGTCGTTTTCAGACATCATGGGTTTACATTAAGTATTGAAGATTTCAACTTAAAAAAAACTAAATTTATTGAACAAAAAAATTAAAATAACATCTTCATATATCACCCTTTTAAAATATAAGACTTAAGAGATTGTTGCAGTTTCACACTGGCCACCCAATGGATAGAAACACAATGAAGAGTACTTATTTTCCAACTCATTATCTGCATTACATGGTGTTTTACAGTGATTAAAGAGATCATCTTCAACACAGGACTTTCTGCATGGAATTCGTACAAAATTTATGCAAAAATAAATGAGAAAGTCAGTTTAATGATGAAGGGATTGAGCAGATATGCCTATTGATTGAAGGTTTGCTAAGAAATGTCACGCTCCTTTGTAAAAGTATTCTGTAGTATTTTCAAAATACAAAATACAGTAATTTATTTTGATACATTTGTGGCTGATGTATTTTGTAGTTTATTTTGATACATGTAAAACTGTATTTGGTATTTTATTTTAAAATACATTTCAATGTATTTTTGCCCAACCCTGGGTACAGTATCAGTGTGATATTTAAAAATAATAATGATATTATAATATTAAGTAAGATCACTACTCAAAAAGAACAAATCTGTAATGACACGCTTGGCATGTAAAGGATAATGTTTCCATGCCTTAATGTGCTTCTTGAATTATAATGAGGCCTTCACAAAGGTTTTTCAGAAGATCAGGCAATAAGGACCAACATTAAAGGTTCATTCAAAGCACACATGTAAAACGTTTACATTGTTTACAACCAGTCACAATGCCTTAAAATAAAACTCAATTTCTAAATGTAATGTATAAATAAAAAACAGTAAAAAAAATTATCAAAACATCAGTTTATGCATCAGACAATCTCCCTAATTGATGAGAATGACTGCAAATGCGTACAAAGCAAACTTGACATTTCTTTCCATTTAATAATAAGTTTTAAATATTTTTCAAGTTAATTCCATGTTTAAATAAATGATTAAAAACTACAATTTACCCATCAGATTCATTCATCTCTTTTCCAGCATTTGTAACTGAAGAATGCGCTACCAGCATAGCTTAGAGATACTAGGAATGCAAAAAACTAGAGCAGAGAGAAAAAGAAAGATATGCGTTAAACACTTGGCAATTATATTTTGCACGATCAACAATGTAATCAGGGATCATGATTACTAATATATTCCCCAAGTTAATGATGGTTATGAACACATTTATCTACTTCAAATTGATTACCGTTGAAGCTGCCCAACAGTTGAAAGTATGATGACCTTTGACCACCTGATTCAACAATGTTGCCTCAACAATAGCAGCCGATGTGTAGAATAAAGCTGCAGTGCAATTGAAAATGAGAACCTAAAAGATCAGGGACAGCATTAGAAATTTAGCAACAACTGCAATATGTTCCTTCAAAACTATTAAAGATTTGTTTCCCCCAATGAAACTACATGTATATCAAAATAACTTTCCCTTTCAATTCACCCAAATCACAGATCTCTAGAAATAATAATCTGCACCTACCACTGTAGTCCACTGCATGTGCTTGCGATGTCTATTGGCCACATTGATGATGAGTAGGAAAAGGGTGAGAAGCCAGTAGAAGACAGTCACAAACATCACCCATCCAAATGGTGAAAACCTGAAATATTCTGTGCTTGCAATCAGTGGCCATACCAGCAGGCCTAAATCTAAAGAGTATAAGAATTTCTGAATTAAAATTTATGATTCTCTTGGAAACCGGAATGAAAATCTTTTAGCACAGTGCTTCGTAACCACTATGACTTTCCAGTAGTGTGTGACTTACTAGATAACAATTAAAGTTAAAGTAGAGATTTTAAACATCAGTAACATTTTTTTTCTTCTTCAAAAACTGCCCTTTATTTGTTGTAGCTTATTTTAATAGGTATTTTGTCTTATTTGAAATTAATTGAAGTCACGCTGAAGGCCATTAGATGTTACTGATTCTCCCAGTAGCACTTTAAAGTTGCCAACTGTTATTAAATGGGGAAATTGTTTTACGGGTCATTGACTTATCCATTCATTTGAATTTCCGTTTAAATATCTCTATTACAGTCGGACTTCCTCTGCAACATTTTGACCTTATTTCCTTCATTAAGATAGAAAGAGGAACATGAATTGCAATCACATACAAATAGTTCCACTGCAATGTTCCTTGCAATTTCTGCCATGCAAAACAGGTGTAGGCATACAGTTTTATGTAAAAGTTTGGCCACCCTTTTGTGGCTGCTAAGCTATGTGCTCTTTCTTTATAAGTGAAGATCACAGTTATATGCCATTTGGTTTCTAGAGAAAGCTAGATAATGTCACGTTTTTCAGACAGAAATCTCTAGTGTAGCAGTATTGAGATGTGTGAGATTAAATTGAAACTGAAAAAAATAGGCTATGCAAAGGTTTGGGCACCCTCTCTTTTGTGTGGATTTCAAAACCTGTAGTCACTTAATGCTAATTGTTTACAACACAAAATTGATATGAAGTGAACTCAGTGAACCTTAACAATCCTAACACAGGTGCAACCAATCATAAAAAAGGATATTTAAGATAGCTGATTGCTAGTTGTGCTTCTCCTTATTGTGAACCAGAAAGTAGCAACATGGGAACTTTAAAAGAACTTCCTAATGACCTAAAAAAAAGGTAATTCTCTATATGAATTAGGAGAAGGATGCAAAAAGTTATCACAACGTTTTATAGTCTTTATCTACACAGCCAGAAATATTGTCAGAAAATGGAAGGCCACAGAAACAGTTCTGGTGAAGGAAAGATGTGGTAGGCCAAGAAAGTATCTGAAAGGCAAATAATGGTTGGAATGGTCACAAACCCACAGACCACCTCCAAGGAGCTCCAAGAATGTCTTGCTGCCTATAACATCATTGTACATCCTTCCACAGTCCAGTGCACTCCTCACAAAGAACAGGTCAATGGAAGGATGATGCAGAAAAAGCCTTTTCTGCATTTTAACCAACAAGCAGAGTCATTTGAGGTATGCTCATAAAAGGCTCATCTGGAGAAGCCTGAATCATTTTAGAAAAATATACTGTAGACAGAAGCCACAACCATAGGCGTTTGCATGGCGGAAAAAGAACACAGCATTCCAGGAGAAGAACATGCTCCCTACTGTAAAATATGGTGGAGGGTCCATCATGAGGTGGAGAGATGTACAGTTGAGGTCAGAATTATTAGCTCCCCTGAATTATTAGCCCCCTTGTTTATTTTCCCCAATTTCTGTTTAACGGAAAGAAGAACACATTCATAAACATAATAAATTTTATAACTCATTTATAATAACTGATTTCTTTTATCTTTGCCATGATGACAGTAAATAATATTTTACTAGATGTTTTTCAAGACACTTCTATACAGCTTAAAGTGACATTTAAAAGGCTTAACTAGGTTAATTAGGTTAACTTGGCAGGTTAGGGGTAATTAGGCAAGTTATTGTATCATGATGCTTTGTTCTGTAGACTATTGAAAAAAAATAGCTTAAAGGGGCTAATAATTTTGACCTTAAAATGGGTTTCAAAAAATTTTAAACTGCTTTTATTCTAGCCGAAATAAAACAAAAAAGACTCTTCAGAAGAAAAAAAAATTATTAGACATACTGTGAAAATTAAACATCCTATGGGAAATATTTAAAAAAGAAAAAAAAAAATCAAAGGGGGGGCTAAAACAATTCTGACTTCAACTGTATTGTCAAGAACAGGTACTGGAAAACCTTGTCAGAGTTGGATTCAGCACCAGAATCAGCACAGATTCTTAAGAACAAAGTTCAGGAATCAGTCAAGAAGCTGAAGTTACGGCAGGGTTGGACACATCAGCAGGACAATTATCCAAAGCACAGTTCCATATCTACCGAGGAATTCATGCTTAGAACACTAAACAATGTTCTAGAATAGCCATCCCAGTTCCCAGACTTGAAACATCATTGAAGATCTGTGGATTGATTTGAAAAAGGCTGTTCATGCTCAGCACCCATCAAGCCTAACTGAAACTGGAGACATTTTGCAAAGAAGAATGGTCCAAAGTAGTGCCTCCAGCAAAGATTCAGGGACTTATCCCTGGCTATAAGAAGCCTCTGCAGGCTGTTATTTTAGCAAAAGGTGACTCTACAGAATAATGATGTTATTCTTTTGGGGTGCCCAATATTTTGCACCTGTCTGTTTTGTTAAATTTGATTTGATTAAATCCTGTTTTGTTAAAAAAGCATTGCATCTGTTTGATTAAAATAAGTGTTATGTCAGAACTGAAATGTTGCTGTTTCCATTGGGTATAAAATAGATCCAAATTAAATTGCTGATTTGAAAGGCCAGCAGACTATGGCTTGCAATTCTGAAAATTATCCGGGTACTTTTACATAAAACTGTGTCTATCTTTAAAACCATAATATAAGATTACAGTAATTTGTCATATAATATGTAAGTATGCACGGCCGGTTTACCTTAAGGTCACCCTTGAGGGTTAACGCTGCTGCATAAATTCGCTTTGAAGAGAAGAATAGCCTACCCTACATTTGTCCAGAGCTCTTAAAGCGTTGCTCGTGCAAATTCCAATGAAAGGAGCAACAAAAAGTTCACTACTGACTAAAAAATCTAGTTTTTTTTTATGTGTATCCTATTTGATAAAGTATACGTTTTTAAACAGATGGTTTACTCACAATTTCAGCAAACACGAGGCAGTTTGCTACGCTCAGAAAGGACTCTCTGTCGTACCATAAGGTACCTGTGCTTGAATTCCCGAATTCTAGGTAAGGGCTGCTCGCGGTGGTTATCACGGGTCTAGAGTTTGTATTCTCCGCCATAAAAGCAACCCAAAATCTTAATAGTCCAAGTTTATTTCTTTGCGTACAGGTCGTGTTTCGACCAAAGAATTAGTTATCTGAATTTGTTGCCACTAACAGAAACAGCGAAAAACAGTTCTTTCTTTGCTTTCTTTGCATAACTAGAACAATACACCAAAAAAAAAACGAAAAAAAGTGTATTTGCATACTGAGCTTGCAAACAAAAAAAAAAAATACTCCTCCCACCGACCACCCCGATTGATGACGCCGATGTTGTATTTCCAGATAGAAATCATAGAGCTTGCAAGCCGCCAAAATAGCAGGCCAGGCTAGTGTCATCGTTTTAAAAAATATACTATCCACTATTTTAAAAATGTGACAAAACAAATAGTGCGAAGATGTCAGTGAGGCAATACCAGCCATCTTAAAATGTAATGCCTACCTGATTTTTTCAAAAGGTATACTGTTTAGGTTTTAATTAATATGTAGGCCTACATGTTATCATTTTAAACCGATTGGGTACAAATGTGTATGTTCTAATAATGTGAATGTGAATGCCAATTATGTTGAGGTGCCATGCAGATGCCTGGACACCTGAAATCTCCTGAAAGTCTTCCACTAGATGGAGCCACACTCTCAGAAACAAAGGTAGGCTAAAAAAGCTGAGACTGGACAGGCGTGTATTTTAGGCTGCTAATTTATATATTTTAATGTGTCGATATAGATCACATGTGGCCTTTTCAAACGTTTTAACGATCACTGATTAAGTGGCATATGAATGAAGTTGACATTCTCTCTTTCAGATGCATTGTTTTCTATGATACACAGTGCAACAGAGAGTCCAGGAAAGAAATGTACATAATCTACTGTATATATTTAAACATATCATACAGAAAATGGGGCCCATAAAATGCCAAAAAAAAACGGATCTAGTGTGTGCATTTAAGTTAAACGAAATAAAGAATGAAAGCTCTGGTCCTTATTATTGGCCTTTGGTACTCATCACAGAAGTAGGGTAAATATTTGACATGAGTAAGGCCGTAATGGATTCTTAAGGCAAAAGGCCCTAAGATTCACTTCTACACTGGGACACTCAAGACATCTTTAATAATGGTACAGTTGTGTGATAGAAATGTTTGTGTTGTTTTTGATACAAAGTTATGTAAGGGTAATAAAAGTGCATATAACTTTAACAGCAGCTGTAGAGAGTAATGTGTGTGTGTGTGTGTGGTGTTGTACAGAAAACAAACTTATTTTCAAATCCAGATACGAAAGAGGATGGGTGGTGGTTTTGCCAAGTACAGATGCGATCCAGCAGGAAACATTTATGTTGGTCCTGGGACGTCATTCATTCATTTTCTTTTTGGCTTAGTCTCTTTATTAATCTGGGGTCACCACCACGGAATGAACCGCCAACTTATCCAGCATATGTTTAACCCAGTGGATGCCCTTCCAGAAACCCACGCAAACACGGGGAGAACATGCAAACTCCACACAGGAATGCCAACTGACCCAGCCGGGGCTCGAGCCAGCGCCCTTCTTGTGAGGCAATTGTGCTTCCCGCTGTGCCGTCATTTTTGTTTGAAATTATAATCTATACCTAAACCCAACCCGAACTGTAAAATCAGAGGGGAATAATAGTTGGGAAACAATCATGTAGAAGTACATAACCCTAACTTAATTCTGATTGGCTGATTGGAATTGGTTGTTCTAGAATCAACATACTGTAGATGTTCATCCAGAAACATGTCCTATTTGGTGAAATCACACTAATCGTTAGAGAGAAGACATCAACATACATAAAAAGAGAAAACTATTGAAAGGGGTTCATGAATGACAAATAATATGTTAAGCTTTAATGAACTTTAGTGTGAAAACACTGATAGACATGCTAAAAATTAATGAGATTTTAGAATATCAGAGAACACTTAATATTAAATGATATTTACAAAGCACTGTACAAACAGTTCAGTCTATCTGACAAAAATACTGTAGTGATGAACTGCCAACTATTCTGGCATATGTTTTATGCCATTTATAGTTTTACCTTTCAGCAACAACCCAGTACAGGGAAACACCCATACACTCTCACATGCACTTATACACTACGGCCAGTTTAGTTCATCCAATTCACCTGTACCGCATGTCTTTGGACTGCGAGGAGAACATGCAAACTCCACACAGAAATGACAACTGGCCAAGCTGGCACTTAAACTAGCAACCTTCTATCCACTTACAGTGCATGCGGGAAGTATTCATAGCGCTTCACTTTTCCCACATTTTTTTTTATGTTACAGCCTTATTCCAAAATGGATTAAATTAATTTATTTCCTCACATTTCTACACATAATGACAATGTGAAAACAGATTTTTTAAATTGTTGCAAATTTATTAAATATAAAAAATTTTTGCAGTACCTCTCAAGCTCTACCAGGTTGGATGGAAAGTGACGGTGTACAGCCATTTTCAGATCACTCCAGAGATGTTCAAAAGGGTTTATGTCTGGGCTCTGGCCCCTCTGGCTGGGCCACTCAAGGACATTCACCGAGTTGTTGTGAAGCCACCAATGATATTATGGCGGTGTGCTTTGGGTCATTGTCCTGCTGGAAGATGAACCGTCGCCTCAGTCTGAGGTCGAGAGCTCTCTGAAGCAGGTTTTTATTCAGGAAGTTTGTACATTGCTGCATTCATTTTTCCTTCTGTATTGACTAGTCTTCCAGTTCCTGCTGCTGAAAAACATCCCCACAGCATGATGCTGCCACCACCATGCTTCACTGTAGGGATGGTATTAGCCTGGTGATGAGCGGTGCCTGGTTTTCTCCAAACGTTTTTCTCCTGGCATTTACCTCAAAGAGTACAATTTTAGTCTCATCAGAGCAGAGAATTTAGTTTCTTATGGTCTGAGAGTCCTTCACATGCCTTTTGGCAAATTCCAGACGGGGAGTGGCTTCCGTCTGGCCACTCTACCATACAGGCCTGATTGGTGGATTTCTGCACAGATGGTTGTCCTTTTGTAAGGTTCTCCTCTGGGCACGGTTCGGATAGCATAGTGTGAGTACGTCCTTAGCTTAGATGGCCAACCAGCTCTAGGAAGAGTCCAGGTGGTTCAAACATCTTCCACTTACGGATGATGGAGGCCACTGTGCTCATTGGAACTTTCAGAGCAGCAGAAATATTTCTGTAACCTTCCACAGCCTTATGCCTCGAGACAATCCTGACTCGGAGATTTACAGACAATTCCTTTGTTTTCATGCTTGGTTTGTGCTTTGACATGCACTGTCAACCCTGGGACCTTATATAGACAGGTGTATGCCTTTTCAAATCATGTCCAATCAACTAAATTTACCACAGGTGAACTCCAATTAAGCTGCTGAAACATCTCAAGAATGATCAGTGGAAACGCTCATTTAGAGCTTCATGGCAAAGGCTGTGAATACTTATGTACATGTGATTTTTCAGGTTTTTATTTTTAATAAATTTGCAACAGTTAAAAAAAATTAATTTTTTCACATTGTCATTATAGGGTATTATGTGTAGAATTTTGAGGAAATAAATTTAATCCATTTTGGAATAAGGCTGTGAAGAGCTATAAATAATTTCCGGATGCACTGTATCTTGATTGTGCATTTGCACACTTTTTATCCCTTTGTCATACCAACAAAATTGATGTCTGTTTAGAACAACCCCATGACCCAAAGCACCATATAAATGTTTTATGAAGTAAGAAAGTAAAAACGGAACAGAGAAATAGAGGAACATTACAACAACCAGACCACGTCTATGAGACTATGGGCTTCACTGTTTTATTCTTACTTTCATTGTACGGATTTATGCTGACATCACATGGTATGCTTGTTTTTACTAATAATTATATTGCCTTCGTTTTCAACCTGTGATATGTAAAGCTGTATTTTTATCTATGTTAGGTGTCCAGCACCAGCGGGTCCGACCCAATGGCATGGCCGTTCTTCCATGTGGTGACCTGAAGGTTGGGAAAGTGACTTGGAGCAGGGATGTGAAAGGACATCAAGTGTCCATTCTCAGCACAGATAATGGAGAGATAGTCAGACACACGAATAATAACAATTGCAGTTCATTACCAGACCTGTCTCTGATTATCTGGTTTGTCTCATCTTGGGATGAAGGCTTGTATTATTGCAATGGGACATCTGTGGCATGTCTGACAGTGAAACCAGGTAAGAAACAAGAACCTCTGCATAATAGGATGAAAAGACATGTTGAATATTATATTTCATATACAGTGCTGAGCATAATTGAGTACACCCCATTTTGAAAATGAATATTTTTATCCATTTCTCAGTGAATATAGGCAATGTATTTTGGTGCATTTAAACAAAACAAATTTATTAAACAGATATATTTGTTAAAATATATTTTAATCACCAAACATAATTATAATAGAAAAATAGAAAGATAATGCAATCAATTCAAAGGAAAATATTGCAAAAAAATTACAACAAAATTTTTTCATTTTTTTGCTACATTTTCTATAACATAAATTTGGCTGTACTAGTTTTTGGACCGTTATCGTAAGTTATTTTGTTAGATAAGCTCCAGATTTGGCTTCAGTACTGACTAATATAAAGTATATGCACAAATATAATATTGATAATCCTATTAAAAATATGAATTTAAAAGATAGATTTTGTGAGGGGTGTACTTATATATTCTGAGCACTGTACTTACCAATCACAAATCGCTTTATTTCAATTGTTAACGCATATAACTACTCAGTCAATCACATGGCAAAGTCTGATTACATGTCAAAATATTTCAGAAATTACAAGTATTTAAAAGAAACCAATCTCTGCAGACAATGGTCAGAAATGGGGAAAATACAACAGCCACTTAGAATCTACTCCATGGCAGCAATTTTTTAATCAGATTTTTTGCTTCGTAGCTCTGTGCAACTGTAATTTGCTTGTTGTCATTAAAGGCCTGTTTGTCTTTGGTTCGACACGTGTTGAATCCCCTCTCCGGGAATGGTAACTGGATGATGCCCTCTGAGGGTGTACTCATTGCTCATGCTGCATCTTAATCAGCACCTAGCTCACGAGGTCATTCATCAGTAGGTCGTGTGCACGAATTCGGGTGCTGATTAGCTTTGTTCGCTACACATTGGGACACACTGAGCGTGACATGAGAACAACCTCATTGTACATCATCAAACAACAGCAGCACAGTTCATTTTCCTATGTTCATTTTACAAAGTTTTAAAAGTACATAATTAGCCAAATAATTTGATTGTTTCACATACCAGCAACATTTCAACTATTAACAATTAAAGTTGCTAGATTTTCCTTAACCTACCTATCTATGTTTGTTGATGTTAAAATTGAATAATGGATTTTTTTAGAAAAACTTCCCTCATTTATCATTACACTTGATGTTTTGGGTTAGGTGATTCATATTTTGTCTTTCTGAACCTCCGTTAAGAGTGCATAGTGCATATTGATGCACTCTGATTTTCACAATGCATTATGGAACCTTTTAGGGCATGAATGTTTCAGCACACTGGAAGATTTCTGCCATTGAGATGGCACTTAAAATGGCTGGCGACTTAAGCAATGCTTACTGAACAAGAATGCTGAATGTCTTTTTGGGAAGTGTTCTCAGCTCCGGGTACCCCAATAAATGCAGCCTAACAATCCTTTAGAGGATTTCAATTTCAATGCTATGAGTTGGTATTTTATGTGTGCTACGCAAAGAGATGTTTATATTTGAACTAACAGAGTGTGTCTGCCTCCCGAGCTGTGCTAGGAAGGCTGTTCTATAGTCTAGGTGCCAGATATGAGAGGGATTTACTGCCTACAGCTGATTTTGATATTCTAGTAATAATCAGTTCTGCAGATAGTTGAGAGTAGTGGATGTGAGGGGCTGTAATGCAGCAGGAGCTCACTCAAACACTCGGGAGCTAAGCCATTCAGGGCTTTGTAAGTAGTCAATAAGATATAACAAATGTATCTGATGTATAACAGGGATCCAATGCAGAGCTGACAGAATGGGAGTATTATCTTATTTCTTAGTTCTAGAAAGCACTCTAGAAGCTGCATTTTGAACCAGTTAAAGTTCAGCTACCAGTTGCCTACAGGGCAACCACCTAGTAATGAATTACAATAGTCTAACCGAGAGGTCATAAAAGCATGAATAAGCTTTCCATGTTAGACATTGATAGCATATGTGTAAATTTAGCAACTGTTTAAAGTGAATAAATGCAGTTTTATAGTTGCTTGAAATGTGGCCTTCAAATGATAAGTTCCTATTAAATATCAACCCCCAATCTTTGAATGTGAAGAGAACTGAACTGAAATTCATCAAGGGTTAAGCAGTATTCTAGTTTTGCATGAGAGTTGGTTCCAATAAGTAGGACCTCAGTTTTATCTGAATTTAGTAACAAAAAGTTTTTGTCATAACATTGCATTGATCCCATGGGCTAGCCTAAACACCTGCTGGTGTGTCAGACCTGCATACTCAGACGCTCATCGTTCTCAAGCCTCTAGTGCAGCTCTGTTCAAGACAAGAGGAGAAGGTGGTGCCCAGCTGAGCCTGGTTTTTCTTCAGTTTTTTCCTTTCACTTTCATCAACTGGGAATGTTTTTCTTCGCCACTGGCTTGGTTTGGGACTTTTGAGTTGTGCATCGGTGGTTCTATTTACTAGAACTTCATCTATGCTATGCTACTTTGAAACAATCTACATAGAAATAAGCACTATAGAAATAAAGATGAATTTAAATGAATGAAATTTTTAAGTGAAGTTTATTTATGACAGAGAGATCTTCCCTGATACTAACACACTATTTAGTTAATTCAGAAATCAACAGGTCTATGGATACAGATTCAAACGTTTCTGTCTTGACCTGTTTTTCAGCACTGGAGGCGGCGGCCATGGTTGCTAACTTGCCAGCGATGCTCGCGGTAGATCTTGTTGTCAGGGGAACTAAAGGATGAGCTTGCTTCGGTTTAGAATTACTCATATTTTGGTCGAGAATGTTCTAAACAAATCAGTTAACAGTAACTGGACGTATTTAGCGTGTAACAGGTTTAATTTAGCAATGTAGGTTGGGAGCCCTTCTTCCACGCACCTTACTCCTTCTTTGCTATACCGGAAGTCCAAGTGAAGTTTATTTATAAATTAGTTTCAAGAGGATCACATGCTTATGACAGACCAAAGCTGGTCCAGCATTAGCTAACACATGATTCACCAATCAGATGATTCACACCATAAATAACCAGTGTTTTTTACCTCAGTTATCTTCGTCTTGAAGAATCCCCCCTTCCATCCCTACTCCTCCTCCCTTTCCTAGAGAGGGCAACACAGCGGCCCAGTGATTAGCACTGTTGCCTCACAGCAAGAATGTCACTGCTTCAAGTCCTTACTAGACCAGTCAACGTATCTATGCAGAGTTAACATGTTCTCCTGTGCTTGCATTGGTTTACCCTGAGTTTCTCGTTTTCCTCCCACAGTCCAAAGACATGCAACATATGTGAATTGACTAAACCAATCTGGCACCATGAGCTCTTAGCCAGCTGTATATATTTCCATAGCAATTCCTATAATCTGTTATAGCTATAACTAAGCCATGGGAGTTCTCGAGACTTACCTGAGCTCAAACTCCCTCTCGCCCTTCAAACGGGAGGGAGCCCCAGCCTCGAGGATCTTTTAAGCTCAGGGCTTTCTTCCAAGACAGCATGCCAAACATGCTTTATAATCAATCATCAGCTAAGAGTGAACTCTTGAATATCAGCCACACAATCTGTTGTTTTGGGAATTCCAACAAATTATCAGGTTGTGTGTTATCGCCATAACAGTGGAAACTAACGTTTTTTAACTGTTTAACTGTCAATAGTATCAAAAGCAGCAAGAGGTCCAACAACACTAATAGAGAAATACAGCTATGATTGGATGATAAAAGCAGGTCATTTGTAACTCTTTTGCAGTGCTATGAAATGCTCTAAATCGGAATTGGAATTTCTCAGTAAAGGCCTGTTTGAAATGGGTCTATAAATGCTTAATTCTTTAGAATCAAGTTGTGTTCTTTAGTGACAGGCTTAATTCTAAAGTTAGAATACTTTTTTTTGTGGCCAAACAGAAAACCTCTAGTTTTGTTTTCTTCCATCTATGTTCCATTTTTCGGGATGCTTTCTTAAGGATACAAGTGTGCATAAGTACAATGAGGCTGCTACCCATGGGAAGTCCTGTGCAGTGTTGGGGAGGTTACTTTGGAAATGTAATAGGTTACAGATTACAAATTAACCTATTTAAAAAGTAATAAGTGGTGTACCTTTTCAATTACTTTAAAAAATAAAGTAACTGATTATATCTGATTACTTTTTGATTACTTTTACGTTTCTAATAGATATTTTCAACTAAATAATTTTCATACATTTATATCAAGTAGGTGTGACCTTAGCACGTTACTGTTGTTAGAATTTCAAAATCTTTCATCACTTGAATTAAGATTATATTAATTTAATTTTAAAGTAAAGCCACCACAAAACCAGACCTTATAACAAAAGATTGCTAAGCTATTTTTGTTATTTTAATTTTTAAATGTAAGCAACTTAAATCCAAGTGATTCACATCTTAGTGATCAATAAAACTGTCAATGAAACATATGAGGCATAACTGTTCAGTTAAGTTATTTACTGTAATTAATATGCTGTACCAAACAAAAACAAATTGTAGTATAACAGCAAAAACAAAAAATCCAATAAAACCAGGTGTTACACATTTAAAATACTAAAAATGTATAGTAAAGGGAATATTTACAAATGAGCATTATATTGTTTATATATTTAAACTCTTCATTACAAAAGTACACTACATAATGTAGTATAATTAGTAACTCATAAACTAATAGTAATTACCATAGTATACTTTAGCCTTTACTACAGTCCACCACAACCCCCACACAACAACCCCCTCCCCGCTCTTCAGTTTGTGATCGCTTCAGTTTGTGACCGCATTTTGCGCTACGCCACTGGCAGTAACGCCACAAAAAGTTTGTAGTTATTTCTATTTCTAGACACCGGCCTCACAGCTCTGTGAATGTTATTGGTGCCATCACTTATTGATCCGCGATCGATAAATGCATGCAGCTTGTGTGGATGCTACTGCGCTACTTGACTAATAAAATACCTTCACTACTGAAAAGCTATTTATGATTTATAAGTAGCGACGCTACCGCCACGCTACTGAGAAATGTAGTTAAGCTAGTAGCATCACTACTTGTAGCGACGCTACTGCCCAACAATGTGATAACATCGCTTTGGCCAGAGGAGTCTGTTGGTGCCCTGAATTTAAAATTTCCAGCAATGAAATGCATTTTTATCATACGCCATGATGGCAGCTCTCAGACTTGTTGTAGTAGCCTAATGCTTTCAGCGGCAAAGAGGATTAACGTAATTGTTAGACGTGCTATGCCGCAAATTCAAACTGCATCAGAATAGCACCACTTTAATAAATGACCTTAGCAGAAGGCATCGCATAACAAAAACAGGTAAAGCAACAGATTAATTTTAGTCAACCTATCCCAGATTTTTAAAGAATATTTTTAAATGTAACCCCATTTGTAATCTTTAACATTTTTATAAGTATCTAATTTGATTACACATTTTTTCTTAGTAACTGTAACGGATTACTGTTACATTTTTTTTGTAATTAAATCACTGTTACATGTAACTAGTTACTCCCCAACACTGGTCCGGTGCTAAATGGAACTGAATTGAAAACTGAATTGCAGGACAATGCGCCATGGTCCTTTGCTCTTTATTTATTGTTGCCCTATCTATCCTTGAGTGATTTGGCTGGCAGCCATACCATGGCAGTCCCAGAATTTTAATCGGATAAGACATTTAATGCCTCATCAAAGTGTGCATCAATTGACCTGAAGAACATATACTTTCATGTCTCCACTCATCCCAAGCAAGCAGCCGATGTTTCAAATTCTGTCCACTCGACTGTATTTATGATACAGTAGATGGACTTTATTCAAGTTATAAAAACATCTCAAGTATGATCAACAAGATGCACCTGAGCCACCTTTTTCTGAATAAATGTGCAAAGAGCACAAACCAAAACATGAACTTGTGGTCATTGTAGTGTATTCGGAGTAGAATAAAAATAAAAAACACAATGTGTAAAAGGAGAAGCACTGTGAATACATTCTGGATGCACTTTAGATTGAGGAATGTTGCATTATATATGCAAGTCAGTCCTTTTCTTGTACAGTGAATCAGAATCTGTGAATTTTAGAGCCCTTATGCAAAAGACAAAGTTTAAAATGCTTTTATTTTCACAGTGATTATGAACTGATGAGAACAGGATTCAACTTTATTTAGATTTAATACATTTGTTTTTTATCGTTTACACAGCTGATGGACAGAGCATTGAAGATCTGACTAAATGTAACAAAGGTCAGTAAAAGTGATGTTCTCTGATTAACTCTTTAAATTGAAATGCTGCTTATTTAGGGTCTATCATGGTGACCTCTTGTCTTCATTATTATTCTTGTTCTTCCACTCTGTAAGTCTATGGCAGCCCATAGATTAATTCTCAATCATTTTTTGGAAATTAATGAAATAACCACATTCCTCCTGGGGTCATAAATTACAGACTGGATAGGAGAGGTTGTTTGTGTCTGATTGATCTCATGTGCTACAGAATGTTATAACTTACATTTTCCCATAAGCCTGTGCTGTATCCAGAATTGCCCCCTATAACCTTAAAAAGTGCATAGTGCAATAATGTGTCAGAGCAGCTATTTGTAGTGGCTGAAGACTGAAGTGCACGCTATCAATCCCAACTTAGCAATAACAAGTGCACAACTCATGTACACTTAACATTTAAAAATATCCATAATGCATTGTATTGCCAGTACTGGGTTGCGGCCATCTGCTGTTTAAAACACATGCTGGAATTGTTGGCGGCCTCTGAAATAGACATAGTCGAAGGAAAATGAAATGAATATGCATCGTGAGTTTGCGTACCAATGAATCTGACCACAAGATAAAGCCTCCACTGTGGAATCCTATAAATGTGAGTTTCTATATAAAATAATTTTTAATAAAAGTAACATTTGAATACATGACAGAATAGCAGACAACTAGCTATGTGGTAAATATCGATCACAAATCTATTCCGAAGCAAAAACAAAACAGCAACATTCTTTCCGGTACATTCAGTGCTCATATTCACTCACTCCTTCAAGTAGACTATATTAGTGGACTAGAGTAGAGAATGAATGAGGGTAAAGGGGCAGGTTTGGATACAGCACTGGTGTGTGTCATGAGGTGGCTTGCACAATTCACCAGGTGGTCAGCAGATATGAAGAAAGAACTTTTAAATTAGTTGACCAAAATATCTAAAGTGGCCTCATTAGATTCAGAATAGTTTATCAAGTCAAACGATATGGCCTATTTGGATGTAAACCAAATTTTTGTCAATGAATTGCTGTTTTTTAGGAGCGCATTGAAAAATCGTTATGAAACCTGCTATGTGTATCTGACACTATGCCATAAATGTACTCAAATAAGTCAAATGTTTGTACAAATTCTATAGATTTTGATTGGTTTTGTTTATGGCTACGTGACTGGTGTTGACAGATTCCCTGGATCACACAAAGATTATTGATACCAGTTTTGCTATAATCAGCCAAACTTCCTGTCCACCGTTTTGAATTTTATTGAATTGAGTGTTAAAAGAAAAAAAACCTTCACTTACTCATTCAATTGCTGATTGCGGCTATTTCATATGAGGTTTTCATTTAAATAGATGCAATTATGCATGTAAAAAATAATTAATATTTTTTATATTTGTATAATTCATTCATTTCTTTTTGGTTTAGTCACTTTACAGTCCCTTCCAGCTGCAACCCATCACTGGGAAACACCCATACACTTATTTGTATAATATAAATGTTTGTTTAGTTGTCTTTCCGAGAAAATCATTAAGGAGCATACTTACATTTGAAGTCAGAATTATTAGCCAGAATTATTTTTCAACACATTTCTAAACATAATAGTTTTAATAACTCATTTCTAATAACTGATTTATTTTATCTTTGCCATGATGACAGTAAATATATTTTTCAAGACACTTCTATTCAGCTTAAAGTGACATTTAAAGGCTTAACTAATTAGGTTAACTAGGCAGGTTAGGGTAATTAGGCAAATTATTGTATAACGATGGTTTGTTCTGTAGACTATCGAAAAAAATATAGCTTAAAGAGGCTAATAATTTTGACCTTAAAATGGTTCTTAAAAAAAAAACTGCTTTTATTCTAGCCAAAATAAAACAAATAAGACTTTCTCCAGAAGAAAAATATTTTCAGACATACTGTGAAAATTTCCTTGCTTTGTCAAACATCATTTGTGAAATATTAAAAATGAAGAAAATAATTAAAGGGGGGCTAATAATTCTGACTTCAACTCTATGTACCATTTTTCAGTTAGATTTTTTATATTTTCAAAATTTGTATGACAAGTTTGTGTAAATCATACAGAATCCTCTGGAATATATCTTGTGGTGACATAATACATTTGTATTGCTTTTCAACTTTAGGTTTTCAACATGCTGACCATGTGGGTGTGATGGAGCAAGTGTTGATGTTTGGCGGTGTTGGATTGGCAGCTCTGATGTTTCTCTTTGCTACGGCGCTGCAGCTGCAGTGAAAACTTTATACTGTACTGACAGTAAAGCAAAGCAAAGAACTCCCAACAGAGACCACGTTCAGATTAATACAGATTATATTAACTTGAACAACAGTGAAATTGCTTTATAGTCTTCTGTAAAAAAAAATCTAAATATGCAACAGAGCTTAAAGAGATAGTTCACCCTAAAAAAAATGCACTCACTGTTTACTCACCATCAGGTGCTTTCAAACCTTTATGATTTTTCTTTTTCTGTTGAACACAAAGGAGATTTTGAAGGCTATTGGAACCCTGTAACAGTTGACATCCATAGTAAGGAAGTCAATGGTTACCAGTTTCCAACATTTCCAACAATAGAAAAAGGCAAATTAAATAGCTTTGGAACAAGTGGAGGATGAGTAAATGATGACAAAATCTTAATTTTGGGTGAACTATCACTTTAAGAAGCTAGTCAGACACCACTACATAATTTAACAGCGACAAGAACAGCAATGACACGTTTGTTTGTTTAGGTGCATGCTCCAAGTCTTCTTCACTTTTTTGTGTATCTGTGTGGCAGCACCCTAGCTCCTGAGGTTGTATATCAGTAGGATGTGTGCACAAAATTGGGCACTGGTAAGGACAGTGATGCTTGATACACCACACATTGGGACACAGTGTCAGAGTATGACATAAGAATGTCCGGTAACACTTTATAATAACTACACACTATGAACCATTTGTTAAGCATTAGCAAATAGTAAATTCATTATCTGTTAAGCACTAACTCTACATTAATAAGCGTTAGTAAGCAGTTTATAACTGCAGCTACAAATGCTGTATTCTTGACGTACAACCACATTTATAATGTGCTTAATAATAGTACTTTCATACTTTACTAATGATTTATTTTTCATTACTAAATTAAGTATTGCACTATTTACAAACCAGTTATTTAAGCATAGTTGGTGGTTTTTAAGATCATTCGGAATGAGTTAGTAAATGATTAATAAACTATTAAAATGTACATTTATAACTCTTATTATTCGGCCATATACTAATGGTTAATTTATATGTTAATAAATGCTTTATTAACTCAACTTCATCCAGTTTTGTGACCTAATCTAAAGTGAGGACTATTTATGCTTTATAAATCCTTTATAAATGACAATTAAAGACTCAGTTAAATTCTAAACAGGAAAAAAGAACATAAACGACATTACATTCCTATTCGTTTAAAGATACACAAATCAAACTGTATCAAATGAAAAATAAATCTTTGCAACCTTATCTAAAATAAAAGTACTGTACAGTTTAAACATTGCATCCTATTATATTGTTAAATTATTATATTGTTTTTTTTATCCAATTTTGTTGTATTTTGTTATTCAGCTGTTATTCAGCAATGTTTAAATTTTACAGTAATTTTACGGTTTAGATAAGATTGTAAAGATTATTATTCATTTGATACTGAGCCTTTATATGTCATTATAAGGGATTTATAAAGCATAAATAGTCCTCACTTTAGATTAGGTCACAAAACTGGATGAAGTTGAGTTAATAAATCATTTATTAACATACATAGTAACCATTAATATATGCGTGAAATAAGAAATATAAACGTTGATTTCAATAGTTTAGTAATCATTTACTAACTCATTCTGAATGATCTTAAAAACCTCCAACTACTCTTAAATACAAATGGTTTATTAATAATGCAATACTTAATTTAGTAATGAAAAATAAATCATTAGTAAAGTATGAAAGTACAATTATTAAGCACATTATAAATGTGGTTGTAAGTCAAGATTACAGCATTTGTAGCTCCAGTTTTAAACTGCTTACTAGCGTTTAATAATGTAGAGTTAGTGCTTAACAGATAATGAATTCACTAGATGCTAATGCTTAGTAATGATTCATAGTGTGTAGTTATTATAAAGTGTTACCGAATGTCCTCATTGTACTAGAATAATCAAAACTGGAATTTATAAACAACAGTAGAAGTGATAATTTTCGTATATTAATAAGTTTATAGTAGAAAAATAGGGTTCATTATAGCTAAATAATTTGATTGTTTCAAATACAGGGATTTGACAATTGAACTGAACCACTGGCCAATTTAGTGTTGGAGGTTCATGGCTAAATTTGACCAGCCTGGTGGCCAATCTTCATTGATCGCACATTCCAGCAGTAAGAGCAAAGTGTGAAGGTTTAATTAGCAGTTTTGCTTAAAATATTGCTATGCAAACAACATTATGGGTGACATTAGATTCAGAAAAGGACAAATTGTGGGTAAGCGTCTTGCTGGTGCATCTGTTATGAAGACAGCTAATCTTTGTGATGTATCAAGAGCCATGGCATCCTGTCGATGCAGGAGAAAATTGTCTGAAAGGGATGTCTGGATGCTATTCTGGATTGTTTCCAAAAAACATAAAACCACAGCAGCCCAACTCACTGCAAAAATAAATGTGCAACTGTCAACTGTTTCCTTCGTCGGGAGCACCACAGGGTCAATGTACATGGCCAGGCTCCTATAGCCAAATCCTTAGTCGTTTGTGCCAATTCCAAATGTCTGTTTCAATAGTGCCAACAGCGAATATCTTGGGTTTTGGACAATGTAAAACATGTATTGTTCTCTGATGAGTCCAACTTCACTGTCTTTCTCACATCTCTGAGAGTTACGGCATCAAGAAGGCCCAAAGAAGAGCATCACACAGACTGTTGCATGCCCAAAGTAAAGGATGCGGTGAATCTGTGATAATTTGGCCTGCAATATCATGGCATTCCCTACTCCCAATACTTGTGCTAGATGGGTGCGTCACTGTCAAGAACTACCAAACCATTCTGGAGGACCATGTGCACCCAATGGTTCAAACATTGTATCCTAAAGGCAGTGCCATGTATCAGGATGAAACACACTAGCATACAGAGTAACCGAGTAGTTTAATGAACATGAAAGTGAAGCTGAACATCTCCCATGGCCTGCCCAGTCAGCAGATCTAAATATTTTTGGCCACTTTGGGGTATTTTGAAGGAGCGAAACCCCAGGAAATGTTTATCTCCACCAGCATCACATAGCGACCTGGCCACTATTCTGCAAGAAGAATGGCTCAAAATCTCTCTGGACACTGTGCAGGACTTGTATCTGTCATTCCCAAGAGGAATTGCTGTATTTGCTGCACAAGAAGGGCGAACACCATACTAATAAATTACTGTGGTCGGAAAACCAGGCCATTCAGTTTCATTGTGCAACCCTTGTACCAGCAACATTGAACCATTAAACAATGAAAAATGTTTGCTAGATTTTTCCTATCTAGCTATGTTTGCTCATGTTAAAAATAAATAAAAACTGATTCTTTTTAGAAAAATGTCTCTTGTTTGTCATTATGTTTAATGATTTAAGCCACATGATTTATATTTTGCGCTTCCTGATCAGCCCTGATCAGTGCACTGACTACTGAACAAGGCTGCTGATTGTGACTATTCTGCTTGTTAACAGCAGGTGCTTGTCATCAATTTTCAGTACTCAGTTTATGCAGGGCCCATGAGAGTTTAATTACTTGCTAAATGTTGGCCCATAAGTACGGCCAGACAAAACCTGGGCACGTTTTTTGCTATTTCTGCAGAGAATTTTGTAAAATATCTGTGGATTTATGTGGAATGATTTTAGGGGTATCATAACTTAAAGCTTAATATATTAAATAAAAAATAATATTTAATGTTTACAATGCAAATTCAATTAGATCCACTTAATTGGTAAACAAAGCAAATCTCTCATATAATTCATTCATTCATTTTCTTTTCAGCTTAGTCCCTTTGTTAATCAGGGGTCGTCACAACGGAATGAACTCCCAACTTATCCAGCATATGTTTAACGCAGCGGATGCCTTCCAGCTGAAACCCATCCCTGGGACACACCCTTACACTCTCATTCACACACATACACTTCGAACAATTTAGCTTACCCAATTCACCTATACCACATGTCTTTGGACTTGTGGGGAAAACCGGAGCACCCAGAGAAAACCCATGTGAACACGGAGAGAACATGCAAACTCAACACAGAAATGCCAACTGACCCAGCCGAGGCTCGAACCAGCGACCTCGATGCAGCCACCGCATCGCCCCCTCATATAATATATCTACTAGACAGAAAATATTACTTTACAAACTGTATTGTAAATAAATTATATGAACATTTTAATATTACTATTAATATATCACAATAATATTAGTGAAATGAATTTAAAAACTGAATAAAATACATTACACACATTTACACAAGTATATACATAGACTCAATGATGGGCTAAAAATCTACAGGAATCTGCGGATTTCTGCGCGCGCAGATTCCGTGTGGGCCTACCCATTAGTGCAGACCTCACCTAGGAAGCCCTTACTAGGCCCACACTTACTGTGGGTTTTCCACTAGCTGTGGGCCATACCAGGGCTAGCCAGCACTGGGCCTGTTTAGATTCAGTGGGCTTGCCATAGTACGCACTCCCAACAAAAAGCCAGCATGAACCCTGCTGGGCACACATGCAAAATGCTACACTTTCTGGGCATTAAATAATGGTATAAAACCCAATTAACTGATTACCACAAACCTCTGTAAGTCATATTGGACGATTCAATGAAATATTTTCCTCCTACCAATAATACATCTGAAAGGGAACCTTCCACAAATGCATAAGGTCAGCAAAAACAAAGTGAAAATGTACTTTTTTCCACCGTTTTGTAAATACTAGCTGTAGTTTACAACACAAACAGTAAATCTGATCTTTAGAATTAGTGAATTGAATAAACTGCCACTTCAAATATGGTTGTGGCATTATTTTAAACACTGACTCTTTTAACTTTTACCTGCTAAATGCTAAAATGATTATTATGTGCAATACAATCCCACAGAATTAGATTCAATTCAATTAGCTGGCCCTCAGAACAATGCCTTCGCAATAACTCTAACAACACACATTATACATGTGAATCACACTTTATAAGATTTTAAAAATGAGGAATACCGGTTGTGTGAGGATATTCAGCTGACTGTTTCAACACATCAGTGATGAAATAAAATGCAGAAATGATTTTCTATTTCTGTTCCCCTTTTCTCTACCTCTTTGCATAATGATGTGTCGCAATACAGTTTTGAGGGCAAAAACTCAAATATCTTTACAAGCTGTATTATTTTAATGTTCATTTTGATTGTAATAATTTTCTTTTACATCCTAATAAGGAGCACACAAGAAGCTGTGGGATAATTTACAGTTTTAACCCAAAGAATGACCAGTCTGTCAGATGAAGAAGAGCCGGAGTCAGAGATTCAAATAAATAAATAAATAAAGTTTACTGAAGATAGTTTGCAGTTACATCAGCAGAAGTTCCTAGCCCGCTCTGCTTACAATCAAAAATCAATAACAATTATACTCTCACATAACGTCATTAACTGCGTCATACATATAGGTGTTCTAACCTGTTCTAAAAACTCATTCAAATAATCAATTAATTATATTTAATTAAATAATGAGAAAAAGGATGATGAGAAAAATGATAAAAGTTGATCCATGCTGTGAGGAACTGGAAGTTATAAATTCGAATCCTTCAAAGCACTTTTTTGGGTACTTAATAATCCAGTATTTGGTCATCTGTTGACGTCATTGGTTGACGTTCAGACCAGCATAACAGATGCAAGTGTGAAATAGCTTTTGCATTAAAACAAGAAGTTAATACTAGGTCACCTTTCATATCATATGACTTCTTTCTTGGTTGCTTCCTTTCAGCTACATAATCTCTTAGCATACTTCATTGTCATGCTGAAACTCCTCACTAGTTCTTTAAATCAGTATTTCTCAACCACGTTCCCGGTGGACCGCCTCTGCACATTTTATATCTCTCCTTAACCAAACACACCCGATTCAGTTAATTTGCTCATACGCTACATGTCAGCTAACTTTCCATTTTATATGATCAGTTTAGGCAGGAAGTAGTCTAAACCCATGTTGTTTTTTCCTCAACAAAATGATTTTTAAAGTGATTTTGTAGAAATAGAACAGTCACTTTAACATTTGTGATGATATTCCAAATGTGTAACTTTAGTAAAATGTTTCATCATCATTCAGCATAACAGATACCGGTCCATTAAAAGTAAAAATACACAAATGTGAAATGCACTTCCTAATTAAAAAAATATGTATTAAATAAATAAAAATGACCTTTGAAAGACAGTGGCATTTAAATGTAATATGTAAATCTAAACATGCAAACTGGCCTGTAAATGTGTCTAAATGAAAAAAAAAAAAATCCTGTAATTACTAAATCAGGCATGTGATCAGCTTAGGACAAAAAAGAAGGAAGACGAGATAAACCCCCCTAGATGAAAAAATAAATAAATACATATACAATATATTTCTGTGTTTTAGATAATAAATAATATAATAATAATAATAATAGAGGCGTCACGGTAGCGCAGGGGTAGCACGATCACCTCACAACAAGAAGGTCGCTAGTTCGAACCTTGGCTGGTTCAGTTGGCATTTCTGTGTGGAGTTTGCATGTTCTCCCGTGATTGCATAGGTTTCTCTGGGTGCTTTGGTTTCCCCCACAGTCCAAAGACATGTGGTATAGGTGAATTGGGTAAGCTAAATTGTCCGTAGTGTATGTGTGTGAATGAGTGTGTGAGGATGTTTCCCAGTGATGGGAATCAGAAAAGACTCAAAAGAAATTCACGCAAAAGGCCCGATGTAAACATGTAGCCAAATTCACGTGCATAAAACCAAATTCAAGTGTGCAAAATATTTATATTCACAAAAACAATTCACATGCACAAAATAAAAAAACATTCATATAATTTTTACAAATGCAAAACACCATTTGCAAATGTATAAGAATGTACAAAAAGTTTTGAATGTTTAAAATTTGCCAGCTCATCCTGAATGAGAATGTGCAAATCCTCTTTTCACGTACGACTCTAATCACTGCGCACCGTGCTGCCCTGTCTTCATAAATAAGCTAATTAAATAACTTAAACTCAAAATGATTTTCCATGTTCATTTATTTGACAAGTAGCATTGTATTGTAGGATAAGACATTTCTAACATTCAAGTACATCAAGCACATTTTTACATCTGTAAACTTAACAGATGCAGTTGAAGTCCATTTTTTTACCCTCCATTTATTTAAAAAGATGTTTCCCAAGTGATCTAAATCAAACCAAGGAGATTTTCACAGTATTTTCTATAAAACACAAATAATTCTTCTGGAGTCATAAATCTTATTTCTTACAGTTTATTTCTTGAATGAAAGCAGTTTTTAATTAAAAAAAAAAAAAAAAAAAACAATTTTAAGGTCAGTGTTATTAGCCTCCTTTAAGAAATATTTACTGTGTAGTTTTTGATTGTCTACACAACAAACCAGTTATACAATAACTTGACTAATTATTCCAACTTTCCTAGTTAACATAACATAGTGAAGTCTTTAAATTAGACTATAATCTGAATCAAAGCTATATATACTTAAAGGGACTTTGTATACAACTATCTTGCAAAATAACTAGTAAAATATTATGCACTCACTGTCACCATGGGAAAGATAAAAAAGTAGTTATTAATAATTAGTTAGTTAAACTATTATGTTTAAAAACATGTTGTAATAAAACATGTGTTGAAGACTCTTGTGCTTTATGTCACGGCTAAAATCCAAAACGAATGAAGGCAAAACTAAACGAGTTGAATATGACTTTTACATGACCATCACTGAAAGCTAAACTGGATCACTGTGTTACATCTGTTCTCCGGCGCTTGCCGACAGTTTGTAAGTTCAAGACTGCATTTCCTAACGTAAAACTATGTACACTCAATTTCTGATTAATAATAGCCTCTGCATAGCTGAGGACTTCCTCTATTAAAAGTTTTGAAATCGTTATTGAAAAAAGAAGTCTATATAAAAACAGTGGACATTTTGATAGTGTTTCACAACATGAACATGACTGAAGATAAATCTTTTTATTACCTGTGTCAATTTGGGGGTTAACATCTGACGAATGCGGCAAACTGAAGCGCGCAGCCGTCAAACTGACAGAGACTGAGAGCATGCGAAAGCAGAGAGAGTGCGCGACACAGAGAGCACCAGCACTGATGGCTGATCTCGCTTGTGTTTTGACACAAAAATACGTGTCCAATTTTTAGGGGGGCCACAGGGGGGCCAAGCTTGTTGACACGGGGGCACAAAGTGTTTAGCAGTTTAATAGACACCCAAATATATTTAATAGGTTTATAGCCTACTTTGTACTTCAATGTCGGGACAGATCCATACACAGCCGCTAGATGCGCCACTAACTCGGTTTAGTGTTCTCGTGTCCACAGAATATAATTTTTCCTGTAATTGAGTACTCTTTAGTCTTTACACGTGATAAACTACTAGTCAGTCAACAATTCGAACTGTAAAAATTTTTTAAGTCCAGTTGCATTGAGTAGCCAAATTTACTTTTAAAAAAATCTCATACTTGCTAAAAAGAGTTTATCACTTTCACTTTTCTTTTCCTTCGGCTTATTCCCTGCTTTTAAAAGTTTTAATTAATTACCAATTATGTGCAGAATGATTAGGCAAGTTGTATTTTTGAGGATTAATTTTATTATTGAACAACAACCATGTTCTCAATGAACCCAAAAAACTCATTAATATCAAAGCTGAATATTTTTGGAAGTAGTTTTTAGTTGTTTTTAGTTTTAGCTATTTTAGGAGCATATCTGTGTGTGCAGGTGACTATTACTGTGCATAATTATTAGGCAACTTAACAAAAACAAATATATACCCATTTCAATTATTTATTTTCACCAGTGAAACCAATATAACATCTCAACATTCACAAATATACATTTCTGACATTCAAAAACAAAACAAAAACAAATCAGTGACCAATATAGCCACCTTTCTTTGCAAGGACACTCAAAAGCCTGCCATCCATGGATTCTGTCAGTGTTTTGATCTGTTCACCATCAACATTGCGTGCAGCAGCAACCACAGCCTCCCAGACACTGTTCAGAGAGGTGTACTGTTTTCCCTCCTTGTAAATCTCAATTTGATGATGGACCACAGGATCTCTATGGGTTGTAAGTCAGGTGAACAAGGAGGCTATGTCATTAGTTTTTCTTCTTTTAGACCCTTTCTTGCCAGCCACGCTGTGGAGTACTTGGACGCGTGTGACGTGTGATGGAGCATTGTCCTGCATAAAAATCATGTTTTTCTTGAAGGATGCAGACTTCTTCCTGTACCACTGCTTGAAGGTGTCTTCCAGAAACTGGCAGTAGGACTGGGAGTTGAGCTTGACTCCATCCTCAACCCGAAAAGGCCCCACAAGCTCATCTTTGATGATACGAGCCCCAACACAAACCAGTACTCCACCTCCACCTAGCTGAGCGTCTGAGTCGGACTGGAGCTCTCTGCCCTTTACCGATCCAGCCACGGGCCCATCAAGACTCACTTCATCAGTCCATAAAACCTTAGAAAAATCAGTCTTGAGACACAATACACAAGACACAAGAAATATCTTGGCCCAGTCTTGACGTTTCAGCTTGTGTCTTGTTCAGTGGTGGTCGTTTTTCAGCCTTTTTACCTTGGCCATGTCTCTGAGTATTGCACACCTTGTGCTTTTGGGCACTCCAGTGATGTTGCAGCTCTGAAATATGGCAAAACTGGTGGAAAGTCGCATCTTAGCAGCTGCACGCTTGACTTCTCAGTTCATGGTTCAGTTCTCAGTTTATTTGCGCCTTGGTTTTTCCACACACTTCTTGCGACCCTGTTGACTATTTTGAATGAAACGCTTGATTGTTCGATGATCACGCTTCAGAAGCTTGGCAATTTTAAGAGTGCTGCATCCCTCTGCAAGATATCTCACTATTTTTGACTTTTCGGAGCCTGTCAAGTCCTTCTTTTGACCCATTTTGCCAAAGGAAAGGAAGTTGCCTAATAATTATGCACACCTGATATAGGGTGTTGCACACCTGATATAGGGTGTTGATGTCATTAGACCACACCCCTTCTCATTACAGAGATGCACATCACCTAATATGCTTAATTGGTAGTCTGCTTTCGAGCCTATACAGCTTGGAGTAAGACAACATGCATAAAGAGGATGATGTGGTCAAAATACTCATTTGCCTAATAATTCTGCACTGCCTGTACATTTGTAATAGCATCTAAACTTATGAAACTTTCAGGTATTACATTTCAGGTGCTAAACTAGCACTAAATAAATTAAGACATAAGGACACATTATTTGCATAGGAAAATAACAAATGTGCGTCCTGGCTTTATTTATAATATATGCACACATGGTCGTGATGCAAATGTGAGAACTGAAAAAGTGCGCAGCCACATTCAAAGCGTCATCATCACTCAGCTTCGTCATACGCGCACATTATAGGACTACACAATATCATTATATTATACACACACACACAGTAGCCTAGTAGGTCTACAATTACATACCTGAATGATGACCAAATAAGCAGTTATGCCAGAGATTAAAAAATAAAACAAAAAAAAAATGTTAGCTTTATGATTTTTAAAAGTGCTTCAGAATCAAGAATTTGGCCTTTTCTTTTATTAGTTTAAGTTGTACCACATTTATTTCATTGAAACTGGATGGAATTGTAAAGGGTTTACATCATAATGAGTGACATTTGAATAAATTAGAAACACAAACACTAAAACAAAAATTTATAATCTTGTATCCAATATGCTATGTTTGCTGCATCTGCTGAACCATCACCACTGCATCTAATGTAAAGAAATCCCATCCAAAAGCAAACACACCGCTTGTGAAAGAATCACACATTCCTTTATTGTGTGAATTGCAGTTAAACAACTTTTCAAAATCAAAACATTACTGCAATTTCTTGATAAGCAAATAAATTGATTAGCGAAACATGTTTTATTGACTGGAGACATAGCAACTTAGGATCGTAATGACCCCACATTCTCATCCTATCAGGATCCGTACTGTATACCTATGATTTATATGCATGTATAGATCTAAATTTTGGTCCCTGGCAAGGTTGCTGCTTTATGTGATCCATTCATGCTGGTCTTTGCGTAAATGAGTAGTTTTCTCATAAAAACACTTTTTTTTTTTCTTACACAGGTTTTTCTCCTGTGGTCAATGCTAACATATTTCAAAGTCTCTGCGCTTCTGGTGACCATACATTGGTCTGTGCACCCCATATTCCAAGTACTTCTTTTAAACATGGCTTCCTCGCTCACTCATACTCTGCAATCAGCACCATCATTCCCACTCCAAACAGAAGAGCCAGGATCTCCAGGAGTGACTGCCAAAAACTAGAGTGTCCAGCCAGCAGCTCTGGGAGAACTGTGACAGTTGCAATGTAAACGAAGCCTCCGGCAGTGAAGGGGAGGATCCACACTGTGGCCGCATCACCCACCCCTTCAGCCAATAAGGAGCAGGCAGTTCCAGCTAATGCACCAACAGCAGTGAGAAGCTGAAGACACATGGCCTGATTGAAAGAGAAAGAAATGAGAATTAAGTGAAGAATAAAAACCACGGTCATCAGAAAAGATTTTTGTAACCAATTCTACTTTAGCTTCAATCTTTGAAACCTGTAGATCAGGTTTTCTGCAGTTTTCATCAGGTAAAATTTAAGACTTTTAAGACCATTATGAATGAGGTTTATAATATAATTATTATATATATATATATATATATTATATATAATATATATAATATATATATATATATATATACACATAACATATATATTAAATATATATATAATATATGTATATATTATATATATATATAGTATAAATATATATACATATATATATATTATATATATATATATATATATATATATATATATATCTAATATATATATAATATATATATATATATAATTATTATTATTTTTTTTATATGGAGCTAAACGATTTTTTTGTAATGGCCGGTTGGTTCAATGAAATTGGAAAAAACCAAATGAATTATTTCGTAACCACATATTTTAAACAAAACAAGAAACTCTAGTTGTATAGTTCTAATATATACTTTTTTTGTTCATTTATAAAACCTTAAGTTTCATGCCTATTTATAAATATGTCCACTCACACTTACTTCTGTACATAGTTTTTGTGTAAATGGAAGCTTTTATGTAAAGGGATATTTTGCTGTTATTATTATTATTAGAGGAATTGTGTAATTGTTTTTAATTTTATTTTCTTGATTACGGAATTTAATTAAGAGAATTTTCTGTAAAATGTCAACAGCTGCTGCGAAATAAACATCTCTTTGCAATAAAAAGGTTTAATATATATATTAACTTTGACAGTTTTTAAAATTAAGACATAATTAATTAAGACCTACAACACAATATTTTTGTGAATTTGAGACTTTAAGGCCTAAAAGTTTGTTTTTGAAATATAAGACATTTTAAGACTTTAAGACCACATGGACACCCTGCTAGATGAAGTACATGAGCATATAGAAGTACATTTCCTTGATGTGATAAAGCTGAAAGCAGTCGAATTTCTCCACAGTACGTATACTTAATATAAATTTAATATGAACCTGTGAGATTTCTGTATTAATATCAGTTATTGTTACTGCAGCAAAATGTTATAATGTTTAGTAATGGTGGCCCTGCTCTCCTCAGTGTTTATAAAGCAGAGGCACTCCAGGATTTGGGACAATTTCATTTCAGCCATAGCAATTTAAAGAGGAATATTTGGCACAGAAAACAACGGGTCACTTTTTTTTTTTTGAAAGCAAAATTATACTGAGGAATCCTAGTTGAATCATGCTATAATAACGGTGGTCAATATACTGGTAAATACAACAAACAAAGCACAATTTTGGCAGAAATGTGGGTCAAATGTGACACTGTGGGTCATATTGAATTGTGTACGTGGCGAAAGTATGTGGTCCCAACCCTCATAAATTTAGATCACCATCTATATAGTATAGTACAGAATATATTTATAGATGCTAACTTGACCACAAAGATATCTGGATGCTGAAAACCTTGACATTATGGTTCACCCACAAATTACTAATATATGTTAACCTTTGACATCCATTGTATGGACATCAATTCAGATCAATTTTGTTCCAAAGAAGAAAGTTATATGGGTTTGGACCAAGCAGCAACATCATGCTCTCCCTTGTGAAGCCAAATGGAAGTAACTGACACTGCAATTCATCAACTCGCCTATGGGGCTGGCTCCAGAAACTCCAGATGTTCTCTGACTGTATTGCTAAATTTGCCAATTTTACAGCTGATAAAAACGTGTTTACAGAATGGTACAAAAGATGGTTTTGGTGCATATAGCTAATATTACCCTTCAAGACAACTGTGAGGGGGGTGAATTTTTTTTATAATCATCAGTTACGCTTTTATCAAGTTATATTAAGTCTTCATAATTAAGAGTGTGGCCACTTGAGTGACAGCTAGGTCTCGCTTTGTAAGATGGGTTGCCCTGTAGGCCTAACTAACAAACTTCAGCTGGTTCAAAAGACAGCTGCTGAGTGATTTCTAAAACTAAGAAATATTATCATATTAGTCTGGTTCTGTCTACATTGCAAATTCAATATCTACTTGACTACTTACAAAGCCTTGAATGGCTTATCTCCCCAGGATTGTGTGAGTGAGCTGCATTACAGCCCCTCATGTCCACTACACTCAATTAATTCTGGACAACGATTATTTTCTAGAATATCAAAATCAACTGTAGGCAGTAAATCCTTCTCATATCTGGCACCTAATCTCTGGAACAGCCTTTCTAGCACTGTTCAGGAGGCAGACACACTCTGTCATTTCATATCCGACTCCAGACAAATCTTTTTGCATTAGCATACACAAAATATAAACGCATAACTTTGAAATCCAAATCCTCTAAAGGTTTGTTGGGGTACTTAATCAGGAAACCGGAGCCTTGAACACTTCCCAAAAGGACAATGTAATTTGAATGGAATCTACGCTCATGTTAGATTATTCTCCTCTTCAATCCAGCACATATCCTAAGCAGATCTTAAGTCTGACAATCTTAAGTGACTGACAAGTCTTTGCTAGTCAGAACACCCGCCCAGTGACCTACTCAGATATGACCTTCTCCATGATGGATGACCATCTTTCTCAAGCCTTCAATATCCAAATGTTTGGCCACAAAACGGAGCCTGGTTTTTCTCAGTTTGTTTTCATAATTTCCTTCAATTGATGAAGGTCAAGTTCCTTGCAACTGTTGTGTCTGGATTGCTTGATTGGGGCTGGTGGAGCTGCGCATCGGTGGAGGTCTTCAGCAGTGACATTACATTTCACTGATCAACTAAAATTCAAACTAAACTGAATTGAAGCGGTTTCATATTTAACAACAACTACACCAGCATTCTACATTCCTGCCAGCCTAAAATTGCTGGAATTTCTCCAAAAATATTATGACTTTTACTCCCTTCATGTTAAGCTGCTTTGACACAATATCGTTGTAAAAAGTGCTACAAAAATAAAGATGAATTGAACTGAATGTGTAAGTCTTTAAATTTGCTCTGTACCTTCCTCTTGGGCAGCCTGATTGGACAAGAATGGCAAAGTCTCCAATTTCATGTGGGACTTCATGTAAGAGGATGGTGATGGTGGTAACAGCACCAACAGCTGGACCAACCAGAAAATGCTCCAATTGCAAGACCATCCGTGAAATTGTGGGTGAAATCAGCAGCCAGGTTCAGATAACCAGACACTTTAATATCTGCATGTTGTCAATTAGCCAATCAGAAACTTCCAAACCTTGACACCGTCATCTGAGTTTTTCAGAGGAAAATAATCTATTGCATGTAAACTTGACTTTCAAGAAAAGTTCTAACAATTTCTCAAAAAAATCTCTCTCATTATTCCGCTATTAAGAAACAGAAACAATCCTAATCCTAATTTATCTAAAAGAGAAAAAGTTTAGTCACATTAACATCTGACTTTTTCTAAATGGTTATGTGCCTTTTTATACAGTGTATGTAAACTTCTGGTTTCAACTGTGTGTGTATGTATATGTGTGTAATATATATATATATATATATTATATATATATATATTATTATATATTATATATATATATATATATATATATATATATATTATAATATATTATATATATCCCTACAATGAGCAAAGAAAATGTGAAATGTAAAGCTCAGCCCAAATAATACGTTAGTAAGTAGAATAATGAAACGTCAATGTCTTCAAATTCTCAAAGAATTGGCCCCAAACAAAAGATTTAAATAATTTTTTTATCTTTATTTCATAAATGCCTTCGAGCTTAACTTGTATTGAACTCAGAATATCCCTTTAAAGCTTTGGTTAAGGCTGCTTTTGTCAAAAGTGCACAGCATTATGATACTCATTTCAAGCTGATCTTGTTTATTCTCAGGCTCTAAATTGGGGTTGACTGATGTCCAGGCTGAGCTGGACCGGATCTCCAACAAATCGGACCTGGACTCCTCAGCCCCTAACGCCACCACGCCCCCTGCTGAAAACGACAAATCCTGAACAAGAGGCAGGGATGATTCACCGGCAAGCCCCTCCCCTTTACACTGTTCTCCACCCCAGCTCCTGAACCTGCCTTCCTTGTGCCACCTCTCCTCCCTTCCTCTTCCTCACTTCTTTCTCTTTATCTTCTTCAGAAGGGGGGTTGTTCCTGTTTTTCCTTGTAAGGCCAGTGACTGAAGCTGCATGTTGGGCAAATTGCATTTGCTATGTCTGTCTCCACACACACACACACGTACAGCAGACGGGTCTGTAAAAAAAACAAGGGGCAAGGTTGTCGTAGAAATAATGGACACTAGACCAGTGTTGGACACTAAAGACAAAAGAAAATTGAGATGTTGATCTAAGTCCAATTTGGGCTTAAAAGTGATTAGAGAATTTAAGTGTGTCTGTAAGAAAGTTAGACTTTTCATTGGCTTCTGGTAGTGAATTCTCATGAAGAATGCTGTACAAGTGAAAGTTACCTGGCTTCTAATAAACAAGCGCACATTTTAATTACCTAACGTTTCGTTAAGGCTCATTCAAACACAATACAATCTTTTATAAAAATTATCACATTTCAGCCTGAGAGGAATTTGATCAGATGATTAATTGGATGTGGTCACCTTACGTTGGGATATCAATTAAATAGTCATCTTTATATCCTGCCGTATCCTCAGGTGGCTTGATCACAGGACCAGGACTAATATATGACACAATTTCAATGCTTTATAATATTCATAATCCGTTTTTTGCTGCTGAGAAACAGATTCAAGTAAGATTAATGCGATCTGTCGAAGTATCTAAAAATTGCACTATTACACAATAGTAGGCAATGACACTGAAAATAATCTTTCACAATGCCGATTGTAGCAGAGAGTAGTACACTTAACAGGAGAGAGTTTTTAGTGTAGACATGGTTATGAAGTCATCTGTTAACTGCTGAGCAAGACTATTGATGGGACTGACAACTATGTCCGTTGTAAAAAAAATTTGTTTGTTTTCTATGTTCACAAGAGCTTGAAGTTTGATACTTCTGTGTATGTGTGTTCTCATCTCTCAGCTACAGCAGTTATGGCACTGTTTAATAATGGATGACTAGAGATCATGCAAACGAGATCAGTATTACTGTCTTTACATTGTTGTGTGTGTGGGTGGGTGTGTGCGTGAGTGCGCGTGTGTGTGAGTGCCGTGCGTGTGTGTGTGTGCGTGTGTGAGAGTTTAAGCTAAATGAGAAATTCAGCAGGACATTTGTCTGTTTAGAGACTTAAACGACTAGAAATTAGTAGTGGGAAGGGAAGGGAGGGAAGGCAGAGGTGGCAGGGCAGGTGAGATCTCAGATCACCTCTCACCTGCATGTACAGTCATCAACCAAACTTCTTACCAGAGGGAGGGGAAAATAACATACGCTAATATGGTCCTGTAATTTCACAAGATGTAGTGATGTTTCTCTGGATCAGGTCTGTAATCATTCTATTAAAGTTGTATTTATTGGGAATGGCTGTTCTCTCATTTTTCTCTCACATGCACATGGAGGGTTAAGAAAGGACATTAAAGGGTGTCTGATCTCAGCTAAAACAAAGTGTGGCACAAAATTAGGATCAAATCCT
>LR812537.1:22802026-22892026 GCA_903798195.1 Danio kyathit | reverse complement strand
AATACTCTGTACCAGTGTGTACATGCACTGTAGTTACATACTACTTACATCTAATTACCATGTAAGTTCACAGGTATAAGCGACAATATAAAGTGGGACCAAATATTATTTACTGTCATCCTGGCAAAGATAAAAGAAATCAGTTATTAGAAATGAGTTATTAAAACTATTATGTTTAGAAATGTGTTGAAAAAAAATCTCTCCGTTAAACAGAAATTAGGGAAAATAATAAACGGGGGTTAATAATTCAGAGGGGCTAATAATTCTGATTTCAACTGTGTGTATATATATATATATATCCATACTATGGAATGCCATTCAGGAAATTTTGAGTATATGAAATGGAATGAATGTCTGATTATATTGAATGAAACTTGAATATATTGAATGAAACTTGAATATTTTGAATGAATGTCTGAATATATGGAATGAAAGTCTGAATATATGGAATGAAAGTCTGAATATATTGAATGAAAATCTGAATATATGGAATAAAAGTCTGAATATATTGAATGAAAGCCTGAATATATTGATTGAAACTTGAATATATGGAATGAAATTCGATTTTCGAATTTAGTTGCTGTAATTTTGGGAATAACGATTTAATTAACACCTTGGCCAATGCATGCACGGCCAAAATTCTGCAACCGCCGCACACAACATCGTTCCACCGATGATGAAATTCATTCACTCTTTCAACGCGGATGAGTAAATGCGATGAACTTCACAGGACAGGACGTTCATCAGGCGAATATTATGCCTTTACATCCAGTCATGCCTTCTACGTCACAACCTACAATGACTGCTATGTATAATCTTCGCCCCTTCACAAGAAAAGGGCCAAGACATAAGAGGTAAGAACAGAATGAGTTGGAGAATTTCGGGAGACAGTTTCAATTTAGTCATAATCATAAACCAAGAATTCAGAATTGTCCGCGATGCGTATGATTTCAGAAATACACAAATGTGAATCGTTTCATTTGAAATAGATGTTTAAGGCTTAATTTTATTATGATGATATTGTTGTTGTTATGATGATGATGAATAATAATGACAATAATCATAATAACTAAATTTTCCTTATTGTAATGTGTTCAGGCACTAGGCAGTTTACATCCAGTGGCTCAGTCTTTTACCAAGAGGTTATTCTTCTGCCAGGCCATACTTCCACACATGTGCCAAGGCGTGCCAAGAAAGCTTGGCTTTTTGAAAATGGACACATAAAATCTGCCTTGGAATTTAGGTGTGACTGGTATGCCGACAAAGTTATGCAGGCAATAACAGTGGCCTTCCAGCCAATTGTGGAGGGATGCAGGTAAATGATAACTGTTTTTAATCACATTTGTTCCTTATTTTTTATTAACTTATATGTTAATATTTAGCGTGTTTGTGTTTTGAGAAATATTTGTTGTTGTGATATGTAATAAAATACACAAATTACACACAAAATATTGACATTTGTCAATACATTATGGTTTTAAATATCTAATTTCTTTAAAGTTATACTCCTTTAACTGAATTTGCATGAACTGAAAAACTGATATACTGACAGAATCTAAGTTTGTATGCTTCGACAGTGCAAAATGCTTTCCATAAACTGTTGCGTAGTCTTAAAGATAGAAAAGAAGTTTCATATGTGTGCTTTTTATTTCAGATTACAAATATTGATGCCATGCTTCAACAAATTAGTGGAACCATCCCTGACTTCTAAACAGACTTTAGGTGGAGACCTTCTGAAAAAACTTTTTCATCAGAAGTCAATTTATGTCAGGCCTGACAATGTCATATTAAGTGAAGATAAAGAATCTGTAAGCTGAAGACTTCAAGAAATGTACAGTATTTGCAAAAGGCTTAGGGACCCTGTTAGCTTCCAAAATGTTTTTTTTTTTGTTCCAAAAATTAGCCAATTATTAAGATATTTTGCTGTGGTGTCTATGGGAAATATCAGTTCACATTTCCAAACATTCTTTTGACATTAAATGTAATAATCCAAGGAGATTTGTTTATGCAAAAGCTGTTGAAATTCTAAGGTTGGTCACAGCATAATTTTTAATATGACTTATTTATTAGAAATGAATTGTTTATTACATCAATCATAACATTATTGAATAGATATTTTCACAGTACTGCAGCTTAATAGGGTTCTTCTAATGGCATATTAGAGATGTGCAACAATTCTTCTGAATTTAGTCTGTAACTGTTGTTCTTTTTTACATTCTAATATGGACTTGTAGATGTATGATCATACAGTATTTCTTTGTGGTGCAATGAATGTTATCAGAATTCCTGTGCCTACGAAAATCAGAATGATTATTACAATATGTAAAAATTAATGTTTGGAATGTAAATGAAACATTTACTTATTAAATAATATTATATTCCTTTAAAAAAGACTTACAAAAGCAAAATATTAAGATCAAATCAACTGTATTTGACTATTGCACAGTATTGTACATATTCTGTATTTACTTTGTTACTTGTAGTATCCGTGACAATACACAATTATTCTTTTTATTTTCTTCAGCTTAGTCCCTTATTAATTAGCGGCCACCACAGCTGAATGAACTGCCAACTTACAGTATCCAGCATATGTTTTACACAGCTGATGCCCTTCCAGCTGCAACCCAGTACCGGGAAACATCCATACACACTCATACACTAAGACCAATTTAGTTTATTCAGTTCCACCTATAGTGCATGTTTTGGACTGTGGGTGAACCAGCACGTGGAGGAAACCCACGCGAACGGGTAGAATGCAAACTCCACACAGAAATGCCAACTGACCCAGCTGTGACTCGAACCAGTGATCTTGCTGTGAGGCAACAGTGTATCCACTGAGCCACCATGCACCCAATACACAATTAGTTTGACTGTTTTGTTGTTAGTCTACTGTATTGGAAGGATGAATTTATTAAAATTATCATTATAAAGGTATACATTTGCTTCACTTGAAAGTCATGTTCTGATGGCGACAGTAGCCACACAAATAGGAATGATTTCACAGAAACACTGACCCTGACAAATGTGGTAACTATACTTTTTTACATTCATTGTTATATACAATATATATTTTCCATTTTAAAATCTATAACACAAAGTAATGATCAAGCCCTTAATCTTAATAAAAAATTATACCATAAAGAACTATTCTTCTTTGTTCTTAAAATAATTGGCTCTGTTCCTGCCAAAGAAGTTCTTCCAGCCATCTCCACTGCTGAGGTCCAGTCTCTCTCCACTAATACCACTTCTGTCTCTAATGGAGATGAAGTTGTTTGGTGTATTGACACTGCAGATATTTGCACCAATGCACCATCAATCTCATCTGACAACCTCACAATGTCTACTGTTGCTGATACTATTATTATTGACGAGACAATTGATGAGACTCGCAGCTTGTCTACCAGAACATCTGCCATCTCCAGTGGCAACACCCATGGCTTTTCGATTGGTCCCACTCTCAGTGGCAGTGGACACACACCATGCTTCTCTGTTAGCAACATCTCTGAGGCATCTCATAGTTCCATCCAAACCAATGCATCCAGCACAACCTACAGGTACAAGAACTTTTCATACATTATATGTGTGGTTATTGTTTAATGTCAATAGGCATTTTTTACAGTACAAATTTTTTTACAGTACAGTTTACAGTACATTTTTTGTTGGAATAGTCACTTGACTATTACACATGTGAAATGGATCATTCAAGTTATTATTCCATCTAGGATGTTATTTTTCCTGTAGCAACACTGCTATGTGTTAACATCATATACAGTTGAAGTCAGAATTATTAGCCCTCCTGAATTATTAGCCCCCATGTTTATTTTTTCCCCCAATTTTTTTTAACGGAGAGATTTTTTCAACACATTTCTAAACATAATAGTTTTAATAACTGATTTATTTTATCTTTGCCATGATGACAGTAAATAATATTTTACTAGATATTTTTCAAGACACTTCTATACAGCTTAAAGTGACATTTAAAGGCTTAATTAGGCAAATCATTGTATAATGATGTTTTGTTCTGTAGACTATAGAAAAATATATAGCTCAAAGGGGCTAATAATTTTGACCTTAAAATGACCTTGACCTTTAAAAAATTTAAAACTGCTTTTATTCGAGCTGAAATAAAACAAATAAGACTTTCTCCAGAAGAAAAAACATTATCAGACATACTGTGAACATTTCCTTGCTCTGTTAAACATCATTTGGGAAATATTTAAAAAAAGAAAAAAAATGAAAGGGGGGCTAATAGATCTGACTTCAACTGTATGTACAGTATATGCTTTAACAATGTCTATTATAACATAACAATATAGTGACATTTTCAGTACATACCTTGACCTGTTTATGGAAGAATACCTCTCTGAGGATGCTGATCTCCAAGAAGCCATTTCAAGGTCCTTAGAATCCAGCTCAAATCAGAGGTCAGAAGAAGATTTTATTTAAAAAATAAAATAGTTTTAATTCTAATGCATCATAATAGAGAATCTTGAGGAAGTTACATTATGTGTGAGTTAACATTGAAACTGTTGTTTTTATTATTGTTTCAGTGATTCAATGATGTCATTAGAGAGAATATGGAGGGAATTGCTTGTAAAGTAAATAACGACAGCACTGTACGTTTCAATATTTAAGAAGAAATATATAGGATGGAACCAGCAGAGCAATGGGCAAATCCAAATTTTCACCCAAAAAGAAGGTAGATGTCAAGTTTACTGATGACTATGGAACATCTGAGGGTGCTGTAGACAATGGAGGACCTACTCAAGGGTTTTTCAGACTTTGTCTACATGAAATCAAGGACAAAATTGGCATCTTTGAGGGGCCATCTGATGCTAAAGTCCTCACATGCAACTCCAAAGGTATACATAACATACATACAGTTGAAGTCAGAATTATTAGCCCCCCTTTGCATTTTTTTAAATTTTATTTTTTTTTAAATATTTACCAAATGATGTTTAACAGAGCAAGGAAATTTTCACAGTATGTCTGATAATATTTTTTCTTCTGGAGAAAGTCTTATTTTCATTTATTTTTGCTAGAATAAAAGCAGATTTAATTTTTTTTAAACCATTTCAAGGTCAATAATATTAGCCCCATTAAGCTATATATATTTTCGATAGTCTACAGAACAAACCATCGATACAATAACTTGCCTAATTACCCTAACCTGCCTAGTTAGCCTAATTAAGCCTTTAAATGTCACTTTAAGCTGTATAGAAGTGTCTTGAAAAATATCTAGTCAAATATTATTTACTGTCATTACAAAATATGACAATATAAAATATAATACATAAAACAAATCAGTTATTAGAGATGATTTTTAATTCAGGGGGGCTAATAATTCTGACTTCAACTGTACACTATACACACACACACACACACACACAGTTGCAATCAGAATTACTAAACCCTCTGAATTATTAGACCCCTGTTTATTTTTCCTCCAATTTCTGTTTAAGAGACAAGATTTTTTCAACAATTTCTAAACATAGTTTTAATAACTCATTTCTAATAACTGATTTATTTTATCTTTGCCGTTAGACAGTAAATAATATTTGACTAGATATTTGACTAGACTAGACACAAGTATTATTCTTAAAGTGACATTTAAAGCTTAACTAGGTTAATTAGGTTAACTAGGCAGGTTAGGGTAATTAGGCAAGTTATTGTATAACGATGGTTTGTTCTGTAGACTATTGAAAAAATATAGCTTAAAGGGGCTAATAATTTAGACTTAAAATGGTTTTTAAAAAAAATAAAATGCTTTTATTCTAGCCAAAAAAAACAATAAGACTTTCTCCAGAAGAAAAAATTATCAGACATACTGTGAAAATTTCCTTGCTGTTAAACATCATTTGGGAAATATTTTAAATATTTAAAAAAATCAAGGGGGTTTAACAATTCTGATTGTAACTGTGTATATATATATATATTATATATATTATATATATATATATATATATATAATATATAATATATATATATATATATATATATATATTATTAGATATATATATATATATATATAATATATATTGAATATGAATAATACATTTATACAGTAATGAAAAATATATATAATAATAAATATTATTTCATCTGATAACAGCGATGAAAGACAACTGCATACTTCTATGCTGGCCAGATCATGGCAATGTCAATTGGCCATGGGGGGCAGAGTCCATATTTCCTGTCGAAATTATGTTTGAGTGTCTTCAAAAGGGCCCTGACAATGTGAAGGTCAATCTGAAGATATTGCTGAAGAAGAAACAGGTCACTGGTGCAGTCGGTAGGCTTATTTTCCTTTAATTGTATTATTTGTTGATACAAATTATTATTTGTGGGCACTCATTAATATTGAAGTAATTTTGAATTATATTGAATAATTATTTTTTTTTCTATTTATATTTTTAGATCTTACAAGGCCGAGACTGAATGGCAACTACAAAATGCAGTGGCACATGCAGACAGCTTAATCTGTCTTGCTGGTCACAATGTTCGCATAACACTGGAAAACAAGCAAGAGACATGGACATGTCTCACTGGTATGTCCTTCAGTGGACCCGTGCACCATTTGAAAGGTATGTTATATCTGACACCTGTTTATTCTTGTCCGGAAAACATGACTGTAAAATGTAAAAATGAAAGATATAAAAGAAAATTCATATCCAAAATAGGTATTTTAAGTTGCTAACGAAGCGTTACTACATTATAGAAAATGTATGATTGACCCCCACTTTCATGTTATAGTGCACCAGTACAAGTGACAGAATATATTATGTAGAATTCATTTAGAATTCATTGTGAAACCTCATTCTAATTAAAAACATGAAAATACTAGTGCAAAAGTTTCAAATATGATTAATGGCTTAATGTCTCTGGGTGTCCTAGATGTTCTCCAAAGATATCCTGTTCAGTCAAAGTGCCTTTTTGTGAAGACTGAAAAGGCCTTAAAACCGCTAATGATCTCTCCAAATCATTCATTCTGAAAGAGGGAGCAATGCATTCCAAGAAGAGTGCCGGACAGCTGGCTTTTCTGGCAAGACTATCTTCAGGATGCTGAAAGTAAGTTTGGTATTTCACAGCTTTTTCAATGCAATATTTGCCAAATAATTTTGGCCTATCGTAGTGGTACATGACATATATAGTTAAGTTTGGTGTTTATGTACTAATAATACATTATATAGCATTAAAGTTAAGAGATGTTTTCATTGTGGCCACATAATTTAAACTATTAATAAATTATACATGCACATCCACACCACCATACTGTATTTCTACAAATTGTAGCTGTATATGCTTTTTAGCAGACTTTTCAGGAGAAAGTTTATTTGCTACAGTCTTCACCAACACTCATAATTTTACTGCTAAATGGCTCTATATGCTAATCAGACTGTTGTTAGTGCTGTCTGTGACATTATGAACCACTCTTTCAAAGAAACTACTTAAAACTCTTTTGCATTACTCAAGTTGTGTCATTTAATTGTTGTACTCTCATACACATAGTAAACAAATCAAAGCTTCTGTTACATTTTAGGATATATTTCAAGCTATATTGTTCCACAATATCTACACCCTCCTGTTTCCATTGCTATGGGAGGATTGTTACTTCTTTAAAGTTTGTGTATGGCCTTCTTGAAATAAAATTTTTTTTCTGTTCCTACATTTATGCACTGGCTTATTGTTTTACAGTGGTGAGACTTGTGTATGCAATATTTATGTACTGATTTCAAATTTTATAAAACATACTGTAGTTAATAATGACAATCCACATGCAGTAACTACTCAAAACGATGTACTTAACGTTGAAAACCAACAGGTTTCACCTTAAACGTTTAAAAGGATACACATCATTACACAATATTATATGGTGATAACATTTAAGGGGTTTCATCATAAAAAAAAAAAATGTAGTTCATGTTTCTAATTTTCTAATTTTGATAATATCCTTTAAATTTCAGTTATGATAAAACACCAAAATTAGCAGACTAAGTTATTGTTTGAAGTAGGTTATATGGCTGTCAAAAAAGTTATATTCCATGATTTCCATCGTCAGACAAGGGATAACTGGGATTAACTCAGGTTTACACTGAGGATCATAGGGTCTTTGCCTATGTGCATGATTGACTTGTGCTTGATGTCACGGGAGTTGGAGCATTCCAACTGTCCACAGTTGCAATGGGGAGTTATTTTCCATTGTCCTTAAACTACAGTTGCAATCAGAATTATTCAACCCCCTTTGAATTTGTGTTTCTCTTTTTTAAATATTTCCCAAATGATGTTTAACAGAACAATGAAATTTTCACAGTTATGTTTATAATATTTTTCTTCTGGAGAAAGTCTTATTTGTTTATTTCGGCTAGAATAAAGCAGTTTTTAATTTTAAAAACCCATTTAAGGTCAAATTATTAGCCCTTTAAGCTATATATTTTTCAATAGTATACAGAACAAAACCAACCATCATTATACAATAACTTGCCTAATTACCCTAACCTGCCTATCCTTGTCTTGAAAAATATCTAGTAAAATATTATTTACTGTCATCATGGCAAGATAAAATAAATCAGTTATTAGAGATGAGTTATTAAAACTATTATGCTTAGAAATGTGTTGAAAAACATTTTCTCTCGCTACTTAACCAGAAATTAGGGGGAAAAAATAAACAGGGGGGCTAATAAATCAGGGGGCTTGACCAATAATTCTGATTGCCAACTCTATGGTGGTTTCACTGGCTTATAAACTCATTTACAGATCTGTTTATTCTTGGAAGGAACACATGGCGAAGAGCCCTAATGTGAAGTGGGTTGGTGCTATCTAAAATTCCAGTATTTTCCATTGAAAGGAAAAGGTCTTTTAAAATAAGCTGACACCAACCTGTTAAGTTCTGCCCAAATCTTTTGAGCCGTGGTTATGAACACTACATCCACCATAAAGCTTCCCTCTGTTTGCCCACACGATTCTCAATCATAAACCTTGCAACATCCATATTTTTCATACTTCTCATTCAATATATTCAGACTTTCATTCCATATATTCATGACTTTCATTCCACTATATTCAAGTTTCATTCAATATTCCAGACTTTCATTCAATATATTCAGGCTTTCATTCCATTCCACATACTCAAAATTTCCTGAATGGCAATTCCATATTATGCATATGTTATCATTATGCCACATGTCTTAATTCCATTTGTTTAGTTCAGTTATGGCTTCCCTTACAAAAAAAACTGCAGTAAACTAAAGTATACTGCAGTACAACGCAGTATAGAAACTACAGTAAAATTAAGTACAATTGCAAAATTGCAATACAATGAAGTAAAACACAGTTCAAATACAGTACATAAAGTTACAGCAGTATAAGTTGCAGTAAACTGGAGTAAAAACAAGTAAACTCGTCTTTACTGCACACACATATATATATATATATATATATATATATATATATATATATATATATATATATATATATAATATATATATATATATATATATATATATATATATATATATATATAAATATGTGTGATCACTAAGGGGGTAAACTGAGAGTCTTCCAGTTAAAGAAGAACTGAAAAAAATCTTGGGAGAATGATACAGTACAAGTAATAGTAGTTTAGGAGGATTACAGATGTAGATATTAAGAAAATAAGACAAACATTAAAAAAGTCCTACAGTGGCGATTCCTACAATACTTCATTGGCTGTTTCAAAATGCCAGTAGTGATCTGCAGATGGAGTGCACAGTTAATAAGGAGATGTCAAAGTGCAACAATACAGTATGTATGAGACACAAATATTTAATAATACTCCAGTCTATACAGACTGGTAAAACTCCAGACTCCCATTACAGCAGCAGCAGGATTTATGTTGTTCATTGAAGAGTACAATTGCAAAAAACATGAATTATGGAAATGACTAAAACGACTACTGGAGATTTTAGTCGTTTTTCAGACATCATGGGTTTACATTAAGTATTGAAGATTTCAACTTCAAAAAAACTACATTTATGAACAAAAAATTTAAATAACATCTTCATATATCACCCTTTTAAATATAAGACTTAAGAGATTGGTTGCAGTTTCACACTGGCCACCCAATGGATAGAAACACAATGAAGAGTACTTATTTTCCAACTCATTATCTGCCATTACATGGTGTTTTACAGTGATTAAAGAGATCATCTTCAACACAGGACTTTCTGCATGGAATTCTGTACAAAATTTATGCAAAAATAAATGAGAAAGTCAGTTTAATCATGAAGGGATTGAATCAGATATGCCTATTGATTGAAGGTTTGCTAAGAAATGTCACGCTCCTTTGTAAAAGTAGTTCTGTAGTATTTTCAAATACAAATACAGTAATTTATTTTGATACATTTGTGGCTGATGTATTTTGTAGTTATTTGATACATGTAAAACTGTATTTGGTATTTTATTTTAAAATACATTTCAATGTATTTTTGCCCAACCCTGGGTACAGTATCAGTGTGATATTTAAAAATAATAATGATATTATAATATTAAGTAAGATCACTACTCAAAAAGAACAAATCTGTAATGACACGCTTGGCATGTAAAGGATAATGTTCCATGCACTTAATGTGCTTCTTGAATTATAATGAGGCCTTCACAAAGGTTTTTCAGAAGATCATGCAAATAAGGACCAACATTAAAAGGTTCATTCAAAGCACACATGTAAAACGTTTACATTGTTACAACCAGTCACAATGCCTTAAATAAAACTCAATTTCTAAATGTAATGTATAAAATAAAAAACAGTAAAAAAAATATCAAAACATCAGTTTATGCATCAGACAAATCTCCCTAATTGTGGAATGACTGCAAATGCGTACAAAGCAAACTTGACATTTCTTTCCATTTAATAATAAGTTTTAAATATTTTTCAAGTTAATTCCATGTTTAAATAAATGATTAAAACTACAATTTTACCCATCAGATTCAGTTCATCTCTTTTCCAGCATTTGTAACTGAAGAATGCGCTACCAGCATAGCTTAGAGATACTAGGAATGCAAAAAACTAGAGCGAGAGAGAAAAGAAAGATATGCGTTTAAACACTTGGCAATTATATTTTGCACGATCAACAATGTAATCAGGGATCATGATTACTAATATATTCCCCAAGTTAATGATGGTTATGAACACATTTATCTACTTCAAATTGATTACCGTTGAAGCTGCCCAACAGTTGAAAGTATGATGACCTTTGACCACCTGATTCAACAATGTTGCCTCAACAATAGCAGCCGATGTGTAGAATAAAGCTGCAGTGCAATTGAAAATGAGAACCTAAAAGATCAGGGACAGCATTAGAAATTTAGCAACAACTGCAATATGTTCCTTCAAAACTATTAAAGATTTGTTTCCCCCAATGAAACTACATGTATATCAAATAACTTTCCCTTTCAATTCATCCAAAATCACAGATCTCTAGAAATAATAATCTGCACCTACCACTGTAGTCCACTGCATGTGCTTGCGATGTCTATTGGCCACATTGATGATGAGTAGGAAAAGGGTGAGAAGCCGTAGAAGACAGTCACAACATCACCCATCCAAATGGTGAAAACCTGAAATATTCTGTGCTTGCAATCAGTGGCCATACCAGCAGGCCTAAATCTAAGAGTATAAGAATTTCTGAATTAAAATTTATGATTCTCTTGGAACCGGAATGAAAATGCTTTTAGCACAGTGCTTCGTAACCACTATGACTTTCCAGTAGTGTGTGACTTACTAGATAACAATTAAAGTTAAAGTAGAGATTTTAAACATCAGTAACATTTTTTTTCTTCTTCAAAACTGCCCTTTTATTTGTTGTAGCTTATTTTAATAGTATTTTGTCTTATTTGAAATTAATGAAGTCACGCTGAAGGCCATTAGAGTTACTGATTCTCCAGTAGCACTTATTAAAGTTGCCAACTGTTATATAAATGGGGAAATTGTTTTACGGGTCATTGACTATCCATTCATTTGAATTTCCGTTTAAATATCTCTATTACAGTCGGACTTCCTCTGCAACATTTTGACCTTATTTCCTTCATTAAGATAGAAAGAGGAACATGAATTGCCAATCACATACAATAGTTCCACTGCAATGTTCCTTGCAATTTCTGCCATGCACAACAGGTGTAGGCATACAGTTTTTATTGTAAAAGTTTGGCCACCCTTTGTGGCTGCTAAGCTATGTGCTCTTTCTTTATAAGTGAAGATCACAGTTATAGCCATTGGTTTCTAGAGAAAGCTAGATAATGTCACGTTTTTCAGCCAGAAATCTCTAGTGTAGCAGTATTGAGATGTGGTGAGATTAAATGAAACTGAAAAAATAGGCTATGCAAAGGTTTGGGCACCCTCTCTTTGTGTGATTTCAAACCCTGTAGTCACTTAATGCTAATTGTTTACAACACAAAATTGATATAAGTGAACTCAGTGAACCTTTAACAATCCTAACACAGGTGCAACCAATCATAAAAAAGGATATTTAAGATAGCTGATTGCTAGTGTGCTTCGCTCCTTATTGTGAACCAGAAAGTAGCAACATGGGAACTTTAAAAGAACTTCCTAATGACCTAAAAAAAAGGTAATTCTCTATATGAATTAGGAGAAAGGATGCCAAAAAGTTATCACAACGTTTTATAGTCTTTATCTACACAGCCAGAAATATTGTCAGAAAATGGAAGGCCACAGAAACAGTTCTGGTGAAGGAAAGATGTGGTAGGCCAAGAAAAGTATCTGAAAGGCAAATAATGGTTGGAATGGTCACAAACCACAGACCACCTCCAAGGAGCTCCAAGAATGTCTTGCTGCCTATAACATCATTGTACATCCTTCCACAGTCCAGTGCACTCCTCACAAAGAACAGGTCAATGGAAGGATGATGCAGAAAAAGCCTTTTCTGCATTTTACCAACAAGCAGAGTCATTTGAGGTATGCTCATAAAAGGCTCATCTGGAGAAGCCTGAATCATTTTAGAAAAATATACTGTAGACAGAAGCCACAACCATAGGCGTTTTGCATGGCGGAAAAAGAACACAGCATTCCAGGAGAAGAACATGCTCCCTACTGTAAAATATGGTGGAGGGTCCATCATGAGGTGGAGAGATGTACAGTTGAGGTCAGAATTATTAGCTCCCCTGAATTATTAGCCCCCTTGTTTATTTTTCCCCAATTTCTGTTTAACGGAAAGAAGAACACATTCATAAACATAATAAATTTTATAACTCATTTATAATAACTGATTTCTTTTATCTTTGCCATGATGACAGTAAATAATATTTTACTAGATGTTTTTCAAGACACTTCTATACAGCTTAAAGTGACATTTAAAGGCTTAACTAGGTTAATTAGGTTAACTTGGCAGGTTAGGGTAATTAGGCAAGTTATTGTATCATGATGCTTTGTTCTGTAGACTATTGAAAAAAAATAGCTTAAAGGGGCTAATAATTTTGACCTTAAAATGGGTTTCAAAAAATTTTAAACTGCTTTTATTCTAGCCGAAATAAAACAAAAAAGACTCTTCAGAAGAAAAAAAAATTATTAGACATACTGTGAAAATTAAACATCCTATGGGAAATATTTAAAAAAGAAAAAAAAAATCAAAGGGGGGCTAACAATTCTGACTTCAACTGTATGTCAAGAACAGGTACTGGAAACCTTGTCAGAGTTGGATTCAGCACCAGAATCAGCAGATTCTTAAGAACAAAGTTCAGGAATCAGTCAAGAAGCTGAAGTTACGGCAGGGTTGGACACATCAGCAGGACAATTATCCAAAGCACAGTTCCATATCTACCGAGGAATTCATGCTTAGACACTAAACAATGTTCTAGAATAGCCATCCCAGTTCCCAGACTTGAACATCATTGAAGATCTGTGGATTGATTTGAAAAAGGCTGTTCATGCTCAGCACCCATCAAGCCTAACTGAACTGGAGACATTTTGCAAAGAAGAATGGTCCAAAGTGCCTCCAGCAAAGATTCAGGGACTTATCCCTGGCTATAAGAAGCCTCTGCAGGCTGTTATTTTAGCAAAAGGTGACTCTACAGAATAATGATGTTATTCTTTTGGGGTGCCCAATATTTTGCACCTGTCTGTTTTGTTAAATTTGATTTGATTAAATCCTGTTTTGTTAAAAAAGCATTGCATCTGTTGATTAAATAAGTGTTATGTCAGAACTGAAATGTTGCTTTTTCCATTGGGTATAAAATAGATCCAAATTAAATTGCTGATTTGAAAGGCCAGCAGACTATGGCTTGCAATTCTGAAAATTATCCGGGTACTTTTACATAAAACTGTGTCTATCTTTAAAACCATAATATAAGATTACAGTAATTTGTCATATAATATGTAAAGTATGCACGGCCGGTTTACTTAAGGTCACCCTTTGAGGTTAACGCTGCTGCATAAATTCGCTTTGAAGAGAAGAATAGCCTACCCTACATTTGTCCAGAGCTCTTAAAGCGTTGCTCGTGCAAATTCCAATGAAAGGAGCAACAAAAAGTTCACTACTGACTAAAAAATCTAGTTTTTTTTTATGTGTATCCTATTTGATAAAGTATACGTTTTTAAACAGATGGTTTACTCACAATTTCAGCAAACACGAGGCAGTTTGCTACGCTCAGAAAGGACTCTCTGTCGTACCATAAGGTACCTGTGCTTGAATTCCCGAATTCTAGGTAAGGGCTGCTCGCGGTGGTTATCACGGGTCTAGAGTTTGTATTCTCCGCCATAAAAGCAACCCAAAATCTTAATAGTCCAAGTTTATTTCTTTGCGTACAGGTCGTGTTTCGACCAAAGAATTAGTTATCTGAATTTGTTGCCACTAACAGAAACAGCGAAAAACAGTTTCTTTCTTTGCTTTCTTTGCATAACTAGAACAATACACCAAAAAAAAAACGAAAAAAAGTGTATTTGCATACTGAGCTTGCAAACAAAAAAAAAAAAATACTCCTCCCACCGACCACCCCGATTGATGACGCCGATGTTGTATTTCCAGATAGAAATCATAGAGCTTGCAAGCCGCCAAAATAGCAGGCCAGGCTAGTGTCATCGTTTTAAAATATACTATCCACTATTTTAAAAATGTGACAAAACAAATAGTGCAGAGATGTCAGTGAGGCAATACCAGCCATCTTAAAATGTATGCCTACCTGATTTTTTCAAAAGGTATACTGTTTAGGTTTTAATTAATATGTAGGCCTACATGTATCAATTTTAACCGATTGGGTACAAATGTGTATGTTCTAATATGTGAATGTGAATGCCAATTTATGTTTGAGGGTGCCATGCAGATGCCTGGACACCTGAAATCTCCTGAAAGTCTTCCACTAGATGGAGCCACACTCTCAGAAACAAAGGTAGGCTAAAAAAGCTGAGACTGGACAGGCGTGTATTTTAGGCTGCTAATTTATATATTTTTAATGTGTCGATATAGATCACATGTGCCTTTTCAAACGTTTTAACGATCACTGATTAAGTGGGCATATGAATGAAGTTGACATTCTCTCTTTCAGATGCATTGTTTTCTATGATACACAGTGCACAGAGAGTCCAGGAAAGAAATGTAAACATAATCTACTGTATATATTTAAACATATCATACATAAAATGCAATCAAAACTGATCTAGTGTTGCATTTAAGACTAAATAAAGAATGAAAGCTGGTCTTATTATTGCTTTGTTACTCATCACAGAAGTAGGGTAATATTTTGACATGAGTAAGCCGTAATGGATTCTTAAGCAGCCCTAAGATTCACTTTCTACACTGGGACACTCAAGACATCTTTAATAATGGTACATTTGTGATAGAAATGTTTGTTTGTTTTTTAGATACAAAGTATATGTAAGGGTATAAAAGTGCATATAACTTTAACAGCAGCTGTAGAGAGTATGTGTGTGTGTGTGTGTGTGTGTGTACAGAAAACACTTATTTTCAAATCCAGATACGAAAGAGGATGGGTGTGGTTTTGCCAAGTACAATGCGATCCAGCAGGAACATTTATGTTGGTCCTGGGACGTCATTCATTCATTTTCTTTTGGCTTAGTCTCTTTATTAATCTGGGGTCACCACCACGGAATGAACCGCCAACTTATCCAGCATATGTTTAACCCAGTGGATGCCCTTCCAGAAACCCACGCAAACACGGGGAGAACATGCAAACTCCACACAGGAATGCCAACTGACCCAGCCGGGGCTCGAGCCAGCGACCTTCTTGCTGTGAGGCAATTGTGCTTCCCGCTGTGCCGTCATTTTTGTTTGAAATTATAATCTATACCTAAACCCAACCCGAACTGTAAAATCAGAGGGGAATAATAGTTGGGAAACAATCATGTAGAAGTACATAACCCTAACTTAATTCTGATTGGCTGATTGGAATTGGTTGTTCTAGAATCAACATACTGTAGATGTTCATCCAGAAACATGTCCTATTTGGTGAAATCACACTAATCGTTAGAGAGAAGACATCAACATACATAAAAAGAGAAAACTATTGAAAGGGGTTCATGAATGACAAATAATATGTTAAGCTTTAATGAACTTTTAGTGTGAAAACACTGATAGACATGCTAAAAATTAATGAGATTTTAGAATATCAGAGAACACTTATTAATATTAAATGATATTTACAAAGCACTGTACAAACAGTTCAGTCTATCTGACAAAAATACTGTAGTGATGAACTGCCAACTATTCTGGCATATGTTTTATGCCATTTATATGTTTTACCTTTCAGCAACAACCCAGTACAGGGAAACACCCATACACTCTCACATGCACTTATACACTACGGCCAGTTTAGTTCATCCAATTCACCTGTACCGCATGTCTTTGGACTGCGAGGAGAACATGCAAACTCCACACAGAAATGACAACTGGCCAAGCTGGCACTTAAACTAGCAACCTTCTATCCACTTACAGTGCATGCGGGAAGTATTCATAGCGCTTCACTTTTCCCACATTTTTTTTTATGTTACAGCCTTATTCCAAAATGGATTAAATTAATTTATTTCCTCACATTTCTACACATAATGACAATGTGAAAACAGATTTTTTTAAATTGTTGCAAATTTATTAAATATAAAAAATTTTTGCAGTACCTCTCAAGCTCTACCAGGTTGGATGGAAAGTGACGGTGTACAGCCATTTTCAGATCACTCCAGAGATGTTCAAAAGGGTTTATGTCTGGGCTCTGGCCCCTCTGGCTGGGCCACTCAAGGACATTCACCGAGTTGTTGTGAAGCCACTCCAATGATATTATGGCGGTGTGCTTTGGGTCATTGTCCTGCTGGAAGATGAACCGTCGCCTCAGTCTGAGGTCGAGAGCTCTCTGAAGCAGGTTTTTATTCAGGAAGTTTGTACATTGCTGCATTCATTTTTCCTTCTGTATTGACTAGGTCTTCCAGTTCCTGCTGCTGAAAAACATCCCCACAGCATGATGCTGCCACCACCATGCTTCACTGTAGGGATGGTATTAGCCTGGTGATGAGCGGTGCCTGGTTTTCTCCAAACGTTTTTCTCCTGGCATTTACCTCAAAGAGTACAATTTTAGTCTCATCAGAGCAGAGAATTTAGTTTCTTATGGTCTGAGAGTCCTTCACATGCCTTTTGGCAAATTCCAGACGGGGAGTGGCTTCCGTCTGGCCACTCTACCATACAGGCCTGATTGGTGGATTTCTGCACAGATGGTTGTCCTTTGTAAGGTTCTCCTCTGGGCACGGTTCGGATAGCATAGTGTGAGTACGTCCTTAGCTTAGATGGCCAACCAGCTCTAGGAAGAGTCCAGGTGGTTCAAACATCTTCCACTTACGGATGATGGAGGCCACTGTGCTCATTGGAACTTTCAGAGCAGCAGAAATATTTCTGTAACCTTCCACAGCCTTATGCCTCGAGACAATCCTGACTCGGAGATTTACAGACAATTCCTTTGTTTTCATGCTTGGTTTGTGCTTTGACATGCACTGTCAACCCTGGACCTTATATAGACAGGTGTATGCCTTTTCAAATCATGTCCAATCAACTAAATTTACCACAGGTGAACTCCAATTAAGCTGCTGAAACATCTCAAGAATGATCAGTGGAAACGCTCAATTTAGAGCTTCATGGCAAAGGCTGTGAATACTTATGTACATGTGATTTTTCAGGTTTTTATTTTTAATAAATTTGCAACAGTTAAAAAAAATTAATTTTTTCACATTGTCATTATAGGGTATTATGTGTAGAATTTTGAGGAAATAAATTTAATCCATTTTGGAATAAGGCTGTGAAGAGCTATAAATAATTTCCGGATGCACTGTATCTTGATTGTGCATTTGCACACTTTTTATCCCTTTGTCATACCAACAAAATTGATGTCTGTTTAGAACAACCCCATGACCCAAAGCACCATATAAATGTTTTATGAAGTAAGAAAGTAAAACGGAACAGAGAAATAGAGGAACATTACAACAACCAGACCACGTCTATGAGACTATGAGCTTCACTGTTTTATTCTTACTTTCATTGTACGGATTTATGCTGACATCACATGGTATGCTTGTTTTTACTAATAATTATATTGCCTTCGTTTTCAACCTGTGATATGTAAAGCTGTATTTTTATCTATGTTAGGTGTCCAGCACCAGCGGGTCCGACCCAATGGCATGGCCGTTCTTCCATGTGGTGACCTGAAGGTTGGGAAAGTGACTTGGAGCAGGGATGTGAAAGGACATCAAGTGTCCATTCTCAGCACAGATAATGGAGAGATAGTCAGACACACGAATAATAACAATTGCAGTTCATTACCAGACCTGTCTCTGATTATCTGGTTTGTCTCATCTTGGGATGAAGGCTTGTATTATTGCAATGGGACATCTGTGGCATGTCTGACAGTGAAACCAGGTAAGAAACAAGAACCTCTGCATAATAGGATGAAAAGACATGTTGAATATTATATTTCATATACAGTGCTGAGCATAATTGAGTACACCCCATTTTGAAAATGAATATTTTTATCCATTTCTCAGTGAATATAGGCAATGTATTTTGGTGCATTTAAACAAAACAAATTTATTAAACAGATATATTTGTTAAAATAATATTTTAATCACCAAACATAATTATAAATAGAAAAATAGAAAGATAATGCAATTCAATTCAAGGAAAATATTGCAAAAAAATTACAACAAAATTTTTTCATTTTTTTGCTACATTTTCTATAACATAAATTTGGCTGTACTAGTTTTTGGACCGTTATCGTAAGTTATTTTGTTAGATAAGCTCCAGATTTGGCTTCAGTACTGACTAATATAAAGTATATGCACAAATATAATATTGATAATCCTATTAAAAATATGAATTTAAAAGATAGATTTTGTGAGGGGTGTACTTATATATTCTGAGCACTGTACTTACCAATCACAAATCGCTTTATTTCAATTGTTAACGCATATAACTACTCAGTCAATCACATGGCAAAGTCTGATTACATGTCAAAATATTTCAGAAATTACAAGTATTTAAAAGAAACCAATCTCTGCAGACAATGGTCAGAAATGGGGAAAATACAACAGCCACTTAGAATCTACTCCATGGCAGCAATTTTTTAATCAGATTTTTTGCTTCGTAGCTCTGTGCAACTGTAATTTGCTTGTTGTCATTAAAGGCCTGTTTGTCTTTGGTTCGACACGTGTTGAATCCCCTTCTCCGGGAATGTGTAACTGGATGATGCCCTCTGAGGGTGTACTCATTGCTCATGCTGCATCTTAATCAGCACCCTAGCTCACGAGGTCATTCATCAGTAGGTCGTGTGCACGAATTCGGGTGCTGATTAGCTTTGTTCGCTACACATTGGGACACACTGAGCGTGACATGAGAACAACCTCATTGTACATCATCAAACAACAGCAGCACAGTTCATTTTCCTATGTTCATTTTACAAAGTTTTTAAAAGTACATAATTAGCCAAATAATTTGATTGTTTCACATACCAGCAACATTTCAACTATTAAACAATTAAAGTTGCTAGATTTTCCTTAACCTACCTATCTATGTTTGTTGATGTTAAAATTGAATAATGGATTTTTTTAGAAAAACTTCCCTCATTTATCATTACACTTGATGTTTTGGGTTAGGTGATTCATATTTTGTCTTTCTGAACCTCCGTTAAGAGTGCATAGTGCATATTGATGCACTCTGATTTTCACAATGCATTATGGAACCTTTTAGGGCATGAATGTTTCAGCACACTGGAAGATTTCTGCCATTGAGATGGCACTTAAAATGGCTGGCGACTTAAGCAATGCTCTTACTGAACAAGAATGCTGAATGTCTTTTTGGGAAGTGTTCTCAGCTCCGGGTACCCCAATAAATGCAGCCTAACAATCCTTTAGAGGATTTCAATTTCAATGCTATGAGTTGGTATTTTATGTGTGCTACGCAAAGAGATGTTTATATTTGAACTAACAGAGTGTGTCTGCCTCCCGAGCTGTGCTAGGAAGGCTGTTCTATAGTCTAGGTGCCAGATATGAGAGGGATTTACTGCCTACAGCTGATTTTGATATTCTAGTAATAATCAGTTCTGCAGATAGTTGAGAGTAGTGGATGTGAGGGGCTGTAATGCAGCAGGAGCTCACTCAAACACTCGGGAGCTAAGCCATTCAGGGCTTTGTAAGTAGTCAATAAGATATAACAAATGTATCTGATGTATAACAGGGATCCAATGCAGAGCTGACAGAATGGGAGTAATATTATCTTATTTCTTAGTTCTAGAAAGCACTCTAGAAGCTGCATTTTGAACCAGTTAAAGTTCAGCTACCAGTTGCCTACAGGGCAACCACCTAGTAATGAATTACAATAGTCTAACCGAGAGGTCATAAAAGCATGAATAAGCTTTTCCATGTTAGACATTGATAGCATATGTGTAAATTTAGCAACTGTTTAAAGTGAATAAATGCAGTTTTATAGTTGCTTGAAATGTGGCCTTCAAATGATAAGTTCCTATTAAATATCAACCCCCAAATCTTTGAATGTGAAGAGAACTGAACTGAAAATTCATCAAGGGTTAAGCAGTATTCTAGTTTTGCATGAGAGTTGGTTCCAATAAGTAGGACCTCAGTTTTATCTGAATTTAGTAACAAAAAGTTTTTTGTCATAACATTGCATTGATCCCATGGGCTAGCCTAAACACCTGCTGGTGTGTCAGACCTGCATACTCAGACGCTCATCGTTCTCAAGCCTCTAGTGCAGCTCTGTTCAAGACAAGAGGAGAACTGGTGGTGCCCAGCTGAGCCTGGTTTTTCTTCAGTTTTTTCCTTTCACTTTCATCAACTGGGAATGTTTTTCTTCGCCACTGGCTTGGTTTGGGACTTTTTGAGTTGTGCATCGGTGGTTCTATTTACTAGAACTTCATCTATGCTATGCTACTTTGAAACAATCTACATAGAAATAAGCACTATAGAAATAAAGATGAATTTAAATGAATGAAATTTTTAAGTGAAGTTTATTTATGACAGAGAGATCTTCCCTGATACTAACACACTATTTAGTTAATTCAGAAATCAACAGGTCTATGGATACAGATTCAAACGTTTCTGTCTTGACCTGTTTTTCAGCACTGGAGGCGGCGGCCATGGTTGCTAACTTGCCAGCGATGCTCGCGGTAGATCTTGTTGTCAGGGGAACTAAAGGATGAGCTTGCTTCGGTTTAGAATTACTCATATTTTGGTCGAGAATGTTCTAAACAAATCAGTTAACAGTAACTGGACGTATTTAGCGTGTAACAGGTTTAATTTAGCAATGTAGGTTGGGAGCCCTTCTTCCACGCACCTTACTCCTTCTTTGCTATACCGGAAGTCCAAGTGAAGTTTATTTATAAATTAGTTTCAAGAGGATCACATGCTTATGACAGACCAAAGCTGGTCCAGCATTAGCTAACACATGATTCACCAATCAGATGATTCACACCATAAATAACCAGTGTTTTTTACCTCAGTTATCTTCGTCTTGAAGAATCCCCCCTTCCATCCCTACTCCTCCTCCCTTTCCTAGAGAGGGCAACACAGCGGCCCAGTGATTAGCACTGTTGCCTCACAGCAAGAATGTCACTGCTTCAAGTCCTTACTAGACCAGTCAACGTATCTATGCAGAGTTAACATGTTCTCCTGTGCTTGCATTGGTTTACCCTGAGTTTCTCGTTTTCCTCCCACAGTCCAAAGACATGCAACATATGTGAATTGACTAAACCAATCTGGCACCATGAGCTCTTAGCCAGCTGTATATATTTCCATAGCAATTCCTATAATCTGTTATAGCTATAACTAAGCCATGGGAGTTCTCGAGACTTACCTGAGCTCAAACTCCCTCTCGCCCTTCAAACGGGAGGGAGCCCCAGCCTCGAGGATCTTTTAAGCTCAGGGCTTTCTTCCAAGACAGCATGCCAAACATGCTTTATAATCAATCATCAGCTAAGAGTGAACTCTTGAATATCAGCCACACAATCTGTTGTTTTGGGAATTCCAACAAATTATCAGGTTGTGTGTTATCGCCATAACAGTGGAAACTAACGTTTTTTTAACTGTTTAACTGTCAATAGTATCAAAAGCAGCAAGAGGTCCAACAACACTAATAGAGAAATACAGCTATGATTGGATGATAAAAGCAGGTCATTTGTAACTCTTTTGCAGTGCTATGAAATGCTCTAAATCGGAATTGGAATTTCTCAGTAAAGGCCTGTTTGAAATGGGTCTATAAATGCTTAATTCTTTAGAATCAAGTTGTGTTCTTTAGTGACAGGCTTAATTCTAAAAGTTAGAATACTTTTTTTTGTGGCCAAACAGAAAACCTCTAGTTTTGTTTTCTTCCATCTATGTTCCATTTTTCGGGATGCTTTCTTAAGGATACAAGTGTGCATAAGTACAATGAGGCTGCTACCCATGGGAAGTCCTGTGCAGTGTTGGGGAGGTTACTTTGGAAATGTAATAGGTTACAGATTACAAATTAACCTATTTAAAAAGTAATAAGTGGTGTACCTTTTCAATTACTTTATAAAAATAAAGTAACTGATTATATCTGATTACTTTTTGATTACTTTTACGTTTCTAATAGATATTTTCAACTAAATAATTTTCATACATTTATATCAAGTAGGTGTGACCTTAGCACTGTTTACTGTTAGAATTTCAAAATCTTTCATCACTTGAATTAAGATTATATTAATTTAATTTTAAAGTAAAGCCACCACAAAACCAGACCTTATAACAAAAGATTGCTAAGCTATTTTTGTTATTTTAATTTTTAAATGTAAGCAACTTAAATCCAAGTGATTCACATCTTAGTGATCAATAAAACTGTCAATGAAACATATGAGGCATAACTGTTCAGTTAAGTTATTTACTGTAATTAATATGCTGTACCAAACAAAAACAAATTGTAGTATATAACAGCAAAAACAAAAAATCCAATAAAACCAGGTGTTACACATTTAAAATACTAAAAATGTATAGTAAAGGGAAATATTTACAAATGAGCATTATATTGTTTATATATTTAAACTCTTCATTACAAAAGTACACTACATAATGTAGTATAATTAGTAACTCATAAACTAATAGTAATTACCATAGTATACTTTAGCCTTTACTACAGTCCACCACAACCCCCACACAACAACCCCCTCCCCGCTCTTCAGTTTGTGATCGCTTCAGTTTGTGACCGCATTTTGCGCTACGCCACTGGCAGTAACGCCACAAAAAGTTTGTAGTTATTTCTATTTCTAGACACCGGCCTCACAGCTCTGTGAATGTTATTGGTGCCATCACTTATTGATCCGCGATCGATAAATGCATGCAGCTTGTGTGGATGCTACTGCGCTACTTGACTAATAAAATACCTTCACTACTGAAAAGCTATTTATGATTTATAAAGTAGCGACGCTACCGCCACGCTACTGAGAAATGTAGTTAAGCTAGTAGCATCACTACTTGTAGCGACGCTACTGCCCAACAATGTGATAACATCGCTTTGGCCAGAGGAGTCTGTTGGTGCCCTGAATTTAAAATTTCCAGCAATGAAATGCATTTTTATCATACGCCATGATGGCAGCTCTCAGACTTGTTGTAGTAGCCTAATGCTTTCAGCGGCAAAGAGGATTAACGTAATTGTTAGACGTGCTATGCCGCAAATTCAAACTGCATCAGAATAGCACCACTTTAATAAATGACCTTAGCAGAAGGCATCGCATAACAAAAACAGGTAAAGCAACAGATTAATTTTAGTCAACCTATCCCAGATTTTTAAAGAATATTTTTAAATGTAACCCCATTTGTAATCTTTAACATTTTTATAAGTATCTAATTTGATTACACATTTTTTCTTAGTAACTGTAACGGATTACTGTTACATTTTTTTTGTAATTAAATCACTGTTACATGTAACTAGTTACTCCCCAACACTGGTCCGGTGCTAAATGGAACTGAATTGAAAACTGAATTGCAGGACAATGCGCCATGGTCCTTTGCTCTTTATTTATTGTTGCCCTATCTATCCTTGAGTGATTTGGCTGGCAGCCATACCATGGCAGTCCCAGAATTTTAATCGGATAAGACATTTAATGCCTCATCAAAGTGTGCATCAATTGACCTGAAGAACATATACTTTCATGTCTCCACTCATCCCAAGCAAGCAGCCGATGTTTCAAATTCTGTCCACTCGACTGTATTTATGATACAGTAGATGGACTTTATTCAAGTTATAAAAACATCTCAAGTATGATCAACAAGATGCACCTGAGCCACCTTTTTCTGAATAAATGTGCAAAGAGCACAAACCAAAACATGAACTTGTGGTCATTGTAGTGTATTCGGAGTAGAATAATAAATAAAAAACACAATGTGTAAAAGGAGAAGCACTGTGAATACATTCTGGATGCACTTTAGATTGAGGAATGTTGCATTATATATGCAAGTCAGTCCTTTTCTTGTACAGTGAATCAGAATCTGTGAATTTTAGAGCCCTTATGCAAAAGACAAAGTTTAAAATGCTTTTATTTTCACAGTGATTATGAACTGATGAGAACAGGATTCAACTTTATTTAGATTTAATACATTTGTTTTTTATCGTTTACACAGCTGATGGACAGAGCATTGAAGATCTGACTAAATGTAACAAAGGTCAGTAAAAGTGATGTTTCTCTGATTAACTCTTTAAATTGAAATGCTGCTTATTTAGGGTCTATCATGGTGACCTCTTGTCTTCATTATTATTCTTGTTCTTCCACTCTGTAAGTCTATGGCAGCCCATAGATTAATTCTCAATCATTTTTTGGAAATTAATGAAATAACCACATTCCTCCTGGGGTCATAAATTACAGACTGGATAGGAGAGGTTGTTTGTGTCTGATTGATCTCATGTGCTACAGAAGTGATGTTATAACTTACATTTTCCCATAAGCCTGTGCTGTATCCAGAATTGCCCCCTATAACCTTAAAAAGTGCATAGTGCAATAATGTGTCAGAGCAGCTATTTGTAGTGGCTGAAGACTGAAGTGCACGCTATCAATCCCACAATGCTTAGCAATAACAAGTGCACAACTCATGTACACTTAACATTTAAAAATATCCATAATGCATTGTATTGCCAGTACTGGGTTGCGGCCATCTGCTGTTTAAAACACATGCTGGAATTGTTGGCGGCCTCTGAAATAGACATAGTCGAAGGAAAATGAATGAATATGCATCGTGAGTTTGCGTACCAAATGAATCTGACCACAAGATAAAGCCTCCACTGTGGAATCCTATAAATGTGAGTTTCTATATAAAATAATTTTTAATAAAAGTAACATTTGAATACATGACAGAATAGCAGACAACTAGCTATGTGGTAAATATCGATCACAAATCTATTCCGAAGCAAAAACAAAACAGCAACATTCTTTCCGGTACATTCAGTGCTCATATTCACTCACTCCTTCAAGTAGACTATATTAGTGGACTAGAGTAGAGATAATGAATGAGGGTAAAGGGGCAGGTTTGGATACAGCACTGGTGTGTGTCATGAGGTGGCTTGCACAATTCACCAGGTGGTCAGCAGATATGAAGAAAGAACTTTTAAATTAGTTGACCAAAATATCTAAAGTGGCCTCATTAGATTCAGAATAGTTTATCAAGTCAAACGATATGGCCTATTTGGATGTAAACCAAATTTTTGTCAATGAATTGCTGTTTTTTAGGAGCGCATTGAAAAATCGTTATGAAACCTGCTATGTGTATCTGACACTATGCCATAAATGTACTCAAATAAGTCAATGTTTGTACAAATTCTATAGATTTTGATTGGTTTTGTTTATGGCTACGTGACTGGTGTTGACAGATTCCCTGGATCACACAAAGATTATTGATACCAGTTTTGCTATAATCAGCCAAACTTCCTGTCCACCGTTTTGAATTTTATTGAATTGAGTGTTAAAAGAAAAAAAAACCTTCACTTACTCATTCAATTGCTGATTGCGGCTATTTCATATGAGGTTTTCATTTAAATAGATGCAATTATGCATGTAAAAAATAATTAATATTTTTTATATTTGTATAATTCATTCATTTCTTTTTGGTTTAGTCACTTTACAGTCCCTTCCAGCTGCAACCCATCACTGGGAAACACCCATACACTTATTTGTATAATATAAATGTTTGTTTAGTTGTCTTTCCGAGAAAATCATTAAGGAGCATACTTACATTTGAAGTCAGAATTATTAGCCAGAATTATTTTTCAACACATTTCTAAACATAATAGTTTTAATAACTCATTTCTAATAACTGATTTATTTTATCTTTGCCATGATGACAGTAAATAATATTTTTCAAGACACTTCTATTCAGCTTAAAGTGACATTTAAAGGCTTAACTAATTAGGTTAACTAGGCAGGTTAGGGTAATTAGGCAAATTATTGTATAACGATGGTTTGTTCTGTAGACTATCGAAAAAAAATATAGCTTAAAGAGGCTAATAATTTTGACCTTAAAATGGTTCTTAAAAAATTAAAAACTGCTTTTATTCTAGCCAAAATAAAACAAATAAGACTTTCTCCAGAAGAAAAATATTTTCAGACATACTGTGAAAATTTCCTTGCTTTGTCAAACATCATTTGTGAAATATTAAAAAATGAAGAAAATAATTAAAGGGGGGCTAATAATTCTGACTTCAACTCTATGTACCATTTTTCAGTTAGATTTTTTATATTTTCAAAATTTGTATGACAAGTTTGTGTAAATCATACAGAATCCTCTGGAATATATCTTGTGGTGACATAATACATTTGTATTGCTTTTCAACTTTAGGTTTTCAACATGCTGACCATGTGGGTGTGATGGAGCAAGTGTTGATGTTTGGCGGTGTTGGATTGGCAGCTCTGATGTTTCTCTTTGCTACGGCAGCTGCAGTGAAAACTTTATACTGTACTGACAGTAAAGCAAAGCAAAGAACTCCCAACAGAGACCACGTTCAGATTAATACAGATTATATTAACTTGAACAACAGTGAAATTGCTTTATAGTCTTCTGTAAAAAAAAATCTAAATATGCAACAGAGCTTAAAGAGATAGTTCACCCTAAAATAAAAATGCACTCACTGTTTACTCACCATCAGGTGCTTTCAAACCTTTATGATTTTTCTTTTTCTGTTGAACACAAAGGAGATTTTGAAGGCTATTGGAACCCTGTAACAGTTGACATCCATAGTAAGGAAGTCAATGGTTACCAGTTTCCAACATTTCCAACAATAGAAAAAGGCAAATTAAATAGCTTTGGAACAAGTGGAGGATGAGTAAATGATGACAAAATCTTAATTTTGGGTGAACTATCACTTTAAGAAGCTAGTCAGACACCACTACATAATTTAACAGCGACAAGAACAGCAATGACACGTTTGTTTGTTTAGGTGCATGCTCCAAGTCTTCTTCACTTTTTTGTGTATCTGTGTGGCAGCACCCTAGCTCCTGAGGTTGTATATCAGTAGGATGTGTGCACAAAATTGGGCACTGGTAAGGACAGTGATGCTTGATACACCACACATTGGGACACAGTGTCAGAGTATGACATAAGAATGTCCGGTAACACTTTATAATAACTACACACTATGAACCATTTGTTAAGCATTAGCAAATAGTAAATTCATTATCTGTTAAGCACTAACTCTACATTAATAAGCGTTAGTAAGCAGTTTATAACTGCAGCTACAAATGCTGTATTCTTGACGTACAACCACATTTATAATGTGCTTAATAATAGTACTTTCATACTTTACTAATGATTTATTTTTCATTACTAAATTAAGTATTGCACTATTTACAAACCAGTTATTTAAGCATAGTTGGTGGTTTTTAAGATCATTCGGAATGAGTTAGTAAATGATTAATAAACTATTAAAATGTACATTTATAACTCTTATTATTCGGCCATATACTAATGGTTAATTTATATGTTAATAAATGCTTTATTAACTCAACTTCATCCAGTTTTGTGACCTAATCTAAAGTGAGGACTATTTATGCTTTATAAATCCTTTATAAATGACAATTAAAGACTCAGTTAAATTCTAAACAGGAAAAAAGAACATAAACGACATTATTCATTCCTATTCGTTTAAAGATACACAAATCAAACTGTATCAAATGAAAAATAAATCTTTGCAACCTTATCTAAAATAAAAGTACTGTACAGTTTAAACATTGCATCCTATTATATTGTTAAATTATTATATTGTTGTTTTTTATCCAATTTTGTTGTATTTTGTTATTCAGCTGTTATTCAGCAATGTTTAAATTTTACAGTAATTTTACGGTTTAGATAAGATTGTAAAGATTATTATTCATTTGATACTGAGCCTTTATATGTCATTTATAAGGGATTTATAAAGCATAAATAGTCCTCACTTTAGATTAGGTCACAAAACTGGATGAAGTTGAGTTAATAAATCATTTATTAACATACATAGTAACCATTAATATATGCGTGAATAATAAGAAATATAAACGTTGATTTCAATAGTTTAGTAATCATTTACTAACTCATTCTGAATGATCTTAAAAACCTCCAACTACTCTTAAATACAAATGGTTTATTAATAATGCAATACTTAATTTAGTAATGAAAAATAAATCATTAGTAAAGTATGAAAGTACAATTATTAAGCACATTATAAATGTGGTTGTAAGTCAAGATTACAGCATTTGTAGCTCCAGTTTTAAACTGCTTACTAGCGTTTAATAATGTAGAGTTAGTGCTTAACAGATAATGAATTCACTAGATGCTAATGCTTAGTAAATGATTCATAGTGTGTAGTTATTATAAAGTGTTACCGAATGTCCTCATTGTACTAGAATAATCAAAACTGGAATTTATAAACAACAGTAGAAGTGATAATTTTCGTATATTAATAAGTTTATAGTAGAAAAATAGGGTTCATTATAGCTAAATAATTTGATTGTTTCAAATACAGGGATTTGACAATTGAACTGAACCACTGGCCAATTTAGTGTTGGAGGTTCATGGCTAAATTTGACCAGCCTGGTGGCCAATCTTCATTGATCGCACATTCCAGCAGTAAGAGCAAAGTGTGAAGGTTTAATTAGCAGTTTTGCTTAAAATATTGCTATGCAAACAACATTATGGGTGACATTAGATTCAGAAAAGGACAAATTGTGGGTAAGCGTCTTGCTGGTGCATCTGTTATGAAGACAGCTAATCTTTGTGATGTATCAAGAGCCATGGCATCCTGTCGATGCAGGAGAAAATTGTCTGAAAGGGATGTCTGGATGCTATTCTGGATTGTTTCCAAAAAACATAAAACCACAGCAGCCCAACTCACTGCAAAAATAAATGTGCAACTGTCAACTGTTTCCTTCGTCGGGAGCACCACAGGGTCAATGTACATGGCCAGGCTCCTATAGCCAAATCCTTAGTCGTTTGTGCCAATTCCAAATGTCTGTTTCAATAGTGCCAACAGCGAATATCTTGGGTTTTGGACAATGTAAAACATGTATTGTTCTCTGATGAGTCCAACTTCACTGTCTTTCTCACATCTCTGAGAGTTACGGCATCAAGAAGGCCCAAAGAAGAGCATCACACAGACTGTTGCATGCCCAAAGTAAAGGATGCGGTGAATCTGTGATAATTTGGCCTGCAATATCATGGCATTCCCTACTCCCAATACTTGTGCTAGATGGGTGCGTCACTGTCAAGAACTACCAAACCATTCTGGAGGACCATGTGCACCCAATGGTTCAAACATTGTATCCTAAAGGCAGTGCCATGTATCAGGATGATAACACACATAGCATACAGAGTAACCGAGTAGTTTAATGAACATGAAAGTGAAGCTGAACATCTCCCATGGCCTGCCCAGTCAGCAGATCTAAATATTTTTGGCCACTTTGGGGTATTTTGAAGGAGCGAAACCCCAGGAAATGTTTATCTCCACCAGCATCACATAGCGACCTGGCCACTATTCTGCAAGAAGAATGGCTCAAAATCTCTCTGGACACTGTGCAGGACTTGTATCTGTCATTCCCAAGAGGAATTGCTGTATTTGCTGCACAAGAAGGGCGAACACCATACTAATAAATTACTGTGGTCGGAAAACCAGGCCATTCAGTTTCATTGTGCAACCCTTGTACCAGCAACATTGAACCATTAAACAATGAAAAATGTTTGCTAGATTTTTCCTATCTAGCTATGTTTGCTCATGTTAAAAATAAATAAATAACTGATTCTTTTTAGAAAAATGTCTCTTGTTTGTCATTATGTTTAATGATTTAAGCCACATGATTTATATTTTGCGCTTCCTGATCAGCCCTGATCAGTGCACTGACTACTGAACAAGGCTGCTGATTGTGACTATTCTGCTTGTTAACAGCAGGTGCTTGTCATCAATTTTCAGTACTCAGTTTATGCAGGGCCCATGAGAGTTTAATTACTTGCTAAATGTTGGCCCATAAGTACGGCCAGACAAAACCTGGGCACGTTTTTTGCTATTTCTGCAGAGAATTTTGTAAAATATCTGTGGATTTATGTGGAATGATTTTAGGGGTATCATAACTTAAAGCTTAATATATTAAATAAAAAATAATATTTAATGTTTACAATGCAAATTCAATTAGATCCACTTAATTGGTAAACAAAGCAAATCTCTCATATAATTCATTCATTCATTTTCTTTTCAGCTTAGTCCCTTTGTTAATCAGGGGTCGTCACAACGGAATGAACTCCCAACTTATCCAGCATATGTTTAACGCAGCGGATGCCTTCCAGCTGAAACCCATCCCTGGGACACACCCTTACACTCTCATTCACACACATACACTTCGAACAATTTAGCTTACCCAATTCACCTATACCACATGTCTTTGGACTTGTGGGGAAAACCGGAGCACCCAGAGAAAACCCATGTGAACACGGAGAGAACATGCAAACTCAACACAGAAATGCCAACTGACCCAGCCGAGGCTCGAACCAGCGACCTCGATGCAGCCACCGCATCGCCCCCTCATATAATATATCTACTAGACAGAAAATATTACTTTACAAACTGTATTGTAAATAAATTATATGAACATTTTAATATTACTATTAATATATCACAATAATATTAGTGAAATGAATTTAAAAACTGAATAAATATACATTTACACACATTTACACAAGTATATACATAGACTCAATGATGGGCTAAAAATCTACAGGAATCTGCGGATTTCTGCGCGCGCAGATTCCGTGTGGGCCTACCCATTAGTGCAGACCTCACCTAGGAAGCCCTTACTAGGCCCACACTTACTGTGGGTTTTCCACTAGCTGTGGGCCATACCAGGGCTAGCCAGCACTGGGCCTGTTTAGATTCAGTGTGGGCTTGCCATAGTACGCACTCCCAACAAAAAGCCAGCATGAACCCTGCTGGGCACACATGCAAAATGCTACACTTTTCTGGGGCATTAAATAATGGTATAAAACCCAATTAACTGATTACCACAAACCTCTGTAAGTCATATTGGACGATTCAATGAAATATTTTCCTCCTACCAATAATACATCTGAAAGGGAACCTTCCACAAATGCATAAGGTCAGCAAAAACAAAGTGAAAATGTACTTTTTTCCACCGTTTTGTAAATACTAGCTGTAGTTTACAACACAAACAGTAAATCTGATCTTTAGAATTAGTGAATTGAATAAACTGCCACTTCAAATATGGTTGTGGCATTATTTTAAACACTGACTCTTTTAACTTTTACCTGCTAAATGCTAAAATGATTATTGTGCAATACAATCCCACAGAATTAGATTCAATTCAATTAGCTGGCCCTCAGAACAATGCCTTCGCAATAACTCTAACAACACACATTATACATGTGAATCACACTTTATAAGATTTTAAAAATGAGGAATACCGGTTGTGTGAGGATATTCAGCTGACTGTTTCAACACATCAGTGATGAAATAAAATGCAGAAATGATTTTCTATTTCTGTTCCCCTTTTCTCTACCTCTTTGCATAATGATGTGTGTCGCAATACAGTTTTGAGGGGCAAAAACTCAAATATCTTTACAAGCTGTATTATTTTAATGTTCATTTTGATTGTAATAATTTTCTTTTACATCCTAATAAGGAGCACACAAGAAGCTGTGGGGATAATTTACAGTTTTAACCCAAAGAATGACCAGTCTGTCAGATGAAGAAGAGCCGGAGTCAGAGATTCAAATAAATAAATAAATAAAGTTTACTGAAGATAGTTTGCAGTTACATCAGCAGAAGTTCCTAGCCCGCTCTGCTTACAATCAAAAATCAATAACAATTATACTCTCACATAACGTCATTAACTGCGTCATACATATAGGTGTTCTAACCTGTTCTAAAAAACTCATTCAAATAATCAATTAATTATATTTAATTAAATAATGAGAAAAAGGATGATGAGAAAAATGATAAAAGTTGATCCATGCTGTGAGGAACTGGAAGTTATAAATTCGAATCCTTCAAAGCACTTTTATTTGGGTACTTAATAATCCAGTATTTGGTCATCTGTTGACGTCATTGGTTGACGTTCAGACCAGCATAACAGATGCAAGTGTGAAATAGCTTTTGCATTAAAAACAAGAAGTTAATACTAGGTCACCTTTCATATCATATGACTTTCTTTCTTGGTTGCTTCCTTTCAGCTACATAATCTCTTAGCATTACTTCATTGTCATGCTGAAACTCCTCACTAGTTCTTTAAATCAGTATTTCTCAACCACGTTCCCGGTGGACCGCCTCTGCACATTTTATATCTCTCCTTAACCAAACACACCCGATTCAGTTAATTTGCTCATACGCTACATGTCAGCTAACTTTCCATTTTATATGATCAGTTTAGGCAGGAAGTAGTCTAAACCCATGTTGTTTTTTCCTCAACAAAATGATTTTTAAAGTGATTTTGTAGAAATAGAACAGTCACTTTAACATTTGTGATGATATTCCAAATGTGTAACTTTATTAAAATGTTTCATCATCATTCAGCATAACAGATACCGGTCCATTAAAAGTAAAAATACACAAATGTGAAATGCACTTCCTAAAATTAAAAAAATATGTATTAAATAAATAAAAATGACCTATTTGAAAGACAGTGGCATTTAAATGTAATATGTAAATCTAAACATGCAAACTGGCCTGTAAATGTGTCTAAATGAAAAAAAAAAAAATCCTGTAATTACTAAATCAGGCATGTGATCAGCTTAGGACAAAAAAGAAGGAAGACGAGATAAACCCCCCTAGATGAAAAAATAAATAAATACATATACAAATATATTTCTGTGTTTTAGATAATAAATAATATTAATAATAATAATAATAATAATAGAGGCGTCACGGTAGCGCAGTGGGTAGCACGATCACCTCACAACAAGAAGGTCGCTAGTTCGAACCTTGGCTGGTTCAGTTGGCATTTCTGTGTGGAGTTTGCATGTTCTCCCCGTGATTGCATAGGTTTCTCTGGGTGCTTTGGTTTCCCCCACAGTCCAAAGACATGTGGTATAGGTGAATTGGGTAAGCTAAATTGTCCGTAGTGTATGTGTGTGAATGAGTGTGTGAGGATGTTTCCCAGTGATGGGAATCAGAAAAGACTCAAAAGAAATTCACGCAAAAGGCCCGATGTAAACATGAGTAGCCAAATTCACGTGCATAAAACCAAATTCAAGTGTGCAAAATATTTATATTCACAAAAACAATTCACATGCACAAAATAAAAAAACATTCATATAATTTTTACAAATGCAAAACACCATTTGCAAATGTATAAGAATGTACAAAAAGTTTTGAATGTTTAAAATTTGCCAGCTCATCCTGAATGAGAATGTGCAAATCCTCTTTTCACGTACGACTCTAATCACTGCGCCACCGTGCTGCCCTGTCTTCATAAATAAGCTAATTAAATAACTTAAACTCAAAATGATTTTCCATGTTCATTTATTTGACAAGTAGCATTGTATTGTAGGATAAGACATTTCTAACATTCAAGTACATCAAGGCACATTTTTACATCTGTAAACTTCAACAGATGCAGTTGAAGTCCATTTTTTTACCCTCCCATTTATTTAAAAAGATGTTTCCCAAGTGATCTAAATCAAACCAAGGAGATTTTCACAGTATTTTCTATAAAACACAAATAATTCTTCTGGAGTCATAAATCTTATTTCTTACAGTTTATTTCTTGAATGAAAGCAGTTTTTAATTAAAAAAAAAAAAAAAAAAAAAAACAATTTTAAGGTCAGTGTTATTAGCCTCCTTTAAGAAATATTTACTGTGTAGTTTTTGATTGTCTACACAACAAACCAGTTATACAATAACTTGACTAATTATTCCAACTTTCCTAGTTAACATAACATAGTGAAGTCTTTAAATTAGACTATAATCTGAATCAAAGGCTATATAATACTTAAAGGGACTTTGTATACAACTATCTTGCAAAATAACTAGTAAAATATTATGCACTCACTGTCACCATGGGAAAGATAAAAAAGTAGTTATTAATAATTAGTTAGTTAAACTATTATGTTTAAAAACATGTTGTAATAAAACATGTGTTGAAGACTCTTGTGCTTTATGTCACGGCTAAAATCCAAAACGAATGAAGGCAAAACTAAACGAGTTGAATATGACTTTTACATGACCATCACTGAAAGCTAAACTGGATCACTGTGTTACATCTGTTCTCCGGCGCTTGCCGACAGTTTGTAAGTTCAAGACTGCATTTCCTAACGTAAAACTATGTACACTCAATTTCTGATTAATAATAGCCTCTGCATAGCTGAGGACTTCCTCTATTAAAAGTTTTGAAATCGTTATTGAAAAAAGAAGTCTTATATAATAAACAGTGGACATTTTGATAGTGTTTCACAACATGAACATGACTGAAGATAAATCTTTTTATTACCTGTGTCAATTTGGGGGTTAACATCTGACGAATGCGGCAAACTGAAGCGCGCAGCACCGTCAAACTGACAGAGACTGAGAGCATGCGAAAGCAGAGAGAGTGCGCGACACAGAGAGCACCAGCACTGATGGCTGATCTCGCTTGTGTTTTGACACAAAAATACGTGTCCAATTTTTAGGGGGGCCACAGGGGGGGCCAAGCTTGTTGACACGGGGGCACAAAGTGTTTAGCAGTTTAATAGACACCCAAATTATATTTAATAGGTTTATAGCCTACTTTGTACTTCAATGTCGGGACAGATCCATACACAGCCGCTAGATGGCGCCACTAACTCGGTTTAGTGTTCTCGTGTCCACAGAATATAATTTTTCCTGTAATTGAGTACTCTTTAGTCTTTATTACACGTGATAAACTACTAGTCAGTCAACAATTCGAACTGTAAAAATTTTTTAAGTCCAGTTGCATTGAGTAGCCAAATTTACTTTTAAAAAAATCTCATACTTGCTAAAAAGAGTTTATCACTTTCACTTTTCTTTTCCTTCGGCTTATTCCCTGCTTTTTAAAAGTTTTAATTAATTACCAATTATGTGCAGAATGATTAGGCAAGTTGTATTTTTGAGGATTAATTTTATTATTGAACAACAACCATGTTCTCAATGAACCCAAAAAACTCATTAATATCAAAGCTGAATATTTTTGGAAGTAGTTTTTAGTTTGTTTTTAGTTTTAGCTATTTTAGGAGCATATCTGTGTGTGCAGGTGACTATTACTGTGCATAATTATTAGGCAACTTAACAAAAAACAAATATATACCCATTTCAATTATTTATTTTCACCAGTGAAACCAATATAACATCTCAACATTCACAAATATACATTTCTGACATTCAAAAACAAAACAAAAACAAATCAGTGACCAATATAGCCACCTTTCTTTGCAAGGACACTCAAAAGCCTGCCATCCATGGATTCTGTCAGTGTTTTGATCTGTTCACCATCAACATTGCGTGCAGCAGCAACCACAGCCTCCCAGACACTGTTCAGAGAGGTGTACTGTTTTCCCTCCTTGTAAATCTCACATTTGATGATGGACCACAGGATCTCTATGGGGTGTAAGTCAGGTGAACAAGGAGGCTATGTCATTAGTTTTTCTTCTTTTAGACCCTTTCTTGCCAGCCACGCTGTGGAGTACTTGGACGCGTGTGACGTGTGATGGAGCATTGTCCTGCATAAAAATCATGTTTTTCTTGAAGGATGCAGACTTCTTCCTGTACCACTGCTTGAAGGTGTCTTCCAGAAACTGGCAGTAGGACTGGGAGTTGAGCTTGACTCCATCCTCAACCCGAAAAGGCCCCACAAGCTCATCTTTGATGATACGAGCCCCAACACAAACCAGTACTCCACCTCCACCTAGCTAGCGTCTGAGTCGGACTGGAGCTCTCTGCCCTTTACCGATCCAGCCACGGGCCCATCAAGACTCACTTCATCAGTCCATAAAACCTTAGAAAAATCAGTCTTGAGACACAATACACAAGACACAAGAAATATCTTGGCCCAGTCTTGACGTTTCAGCTTGTGTCTTGTTCAGTGGTGGTCGTTTTTCAGCCTTTTTTACCTTGGCCATGTCTCTGAGTATTGCACACCTTGTGCTTTTGGGCACTCCAGTGATGTTGCAGCTCTGAAATATGGCAAAACTGGTGGAAAGTCGCATCTTAGCAGCTGCACGCTTGACTTTTCTCAGTTCATGGTTCAGTTCTCAGTTTATTTTGCGCCTTGGTTTTTCCACACACTTCTTGCGACCCTGTTGACTATTTTGAATGAAACGCTTGATTGTTCGATGATCACGCTTCAGAAGCTTGGCAATTTTAAGAGTGCTGCATCCCTCTGCAAGATATCTCACTATTTTTGACTTTTCGGAGCCTGTCAAGTCCTTCTTTTGACCCATTTTGCCAAAGGAAAGGAAGTTGCCTAATAATTATGCACACCTGATATAGGGTGTTGCACACCTGATATAGGGTGTTGATGTCATTAGACCACACCCCTTCTCATTACAGAGATGCACATCACCTAATATGCTTAATTGGTAGTCTGCTTTCGAGCCTATACAGCTTGGAGTAAGACAACATGCATAAAGAGGATGATGTGGTCAAAATACTCATTTGCCTAATAATTCTGCACTGCCTGTACATTTGTAATAGCATCTAAACTTATGAAACTTTCAGGTATTACATTTCAGGTGCTAAACTAGCACTAAATAAATTAAGACATAAGGACACATTATTTGCATAGGAAAATAACAAATGTGCGTCCTGGCTTTATTTATAATATATGCACACATGGTCGTGATGCAAATGTGAGAACTGAAAAAGTGCGCAGCCACATTCAAAGCGTCATCATCACTCAGCTTCGTCATACGCGCACATTATAGGACTACACAATATCATTATATTATACACACACACACAGTAGCCTAGTAGGTCTACAATTACATACCTGAATGATGACCAAAATAAGCAGTTATGCCAGAGATTTAAAAAATAAAACAAAAAAAAAATGTTAGCTTTATGATTTTTAAAAGTGCTTCAGAATCAAGAATTTGGCCTTTTCTTTTATTAGTTTAAGTTGTACCACATTTATTTCATTGAAACTGGATGGAATTGTAAAGGGTTTACATCATAATGAGTGACATTTGAATAAATTAGAAACACAAACACTAAAACAAAAATTTATATATCTTGTATCCAATATGCTATGTTTGCTGCATCTGCTGAACCATCACCACTGCATCTAATGTAAAGAAATCCCATCCAAAAGCAAACACACCGCTGTAGAAAGAATCACACATTCCTTTATTGTGTGAATTGCAGTTAAACAACTTTTCAAAATCAAAACATTACTGCAATTTCTTGATAAGCAAATCAATTGATTAGCGAAACATGTTTTATTGACTGGAGACATAGCAACTTAGGATCGTAATGACCCCACATTCTCATCCTATCAGGATCCGTACTGTATACCTATGATTTATATGCATGTATTAGATCTAAATTTTGGTCCCTGGCAAGGTTGCTGCTTTATGTGATCCATTCATGCTGGTCTTTGCGTAAATGAGTAGTTTTCTCATAAAAACACTTTTTTTTTTTCTTACACAGGTTTTTCTCCTGTGGTCAATGCTAACATATTTCAAAGTCTCTGCGCTTCTGGTGACCATACATTGGTCTGTGCACCCCATATTCCAAGTACTTCTTTTAAACATGGCTTCCTCGCTCACTCATACTCTGCAATCAGCACCATCATTCCCACTCCAAACAGAAGAGCCAGGATCTCCAGGAGTGACTGCCAAAAACTAGAGTGTCCAGCCAGCAGCTCTGGGAGAACTGTGACAGTTGCAATGTAAACGAAGCCTCCGGCAGTGAAGGGGAGGATCCACACTGTGGCCGCATCACCCACCCCTTCAGCCAATAAGGAGCAGGCAGTTCCAGCTAATGCACCAACAGCAGTGAGAAGCTGAAGACACATGGCCTGATTGAAAGAGAAAGAAATGAGAATTAAGTGAAGAATAAAAACCACGGTCATCAGAAAAGATTTTTGTAACCAATTCTACTTTAGCTTCAATCTTTGAAACCTGTAGATCAGGTTTTCTGCAGTTTTCATCAGGTAAAATTTAAGACTTTTTAAGACCATTATGAATGAGGTTTATATATATATATATATATATATATATATATATATATATATATATATATATATATATATATATATATATATATATATATACACATATACATATATATATATAAATATATATATAAATATATGTATATATATTTATATATATATATATGTATAAATATATATACATATATATATATATATATATATATATATATATATATATATATATATATATATATATATATATATATATATATATATAATTATTATTATTTTTTTTATATGGAGCTAAACGATTTTTTTGTAATGGCCCGGTTGGTTCAATGAAATTGGAAAAAACCAAATGAAATTATTTCGTAACCACATATTTTAAACAAAACAAGAAAACTCTAGTTGTATAGTTCTAATATATACTTTTTTTGTTCAATTTATAAAACCTTAAGTTTCATGCCTATTTATAAATATGTCCACTCACACTTACTTCTGTACATAGTTTTTGTGTAAATGGAAGCTTTTATGTAAAGGGATATTTTGCTGTTATTATTATTATTATGAGGAATTGTGTAATTGTTTTTAATTTTATTTTCTTGATTACGGAATTTAATTAAGAGAATTTTCTGTAAAATGTCTAACAGCTGCTGCGAAATAAACATCTCTTTGCAATAAAAAGGTTTAATATATATATTAACTTTGACAGTTTTTAAAATTAAGACATAATTAATTAAGACCTACAACACAATATTTTTGTGAATTTGAGACTTTAAGGCCTAAAAGTTTGTTTTTGAAATATAAGACATTTTAAGACTTTAAGACCACATGGACACCCTGCTAGATGAAGTACATGAGCATAGAAGTACATTTCCTTGATGTGATAAAGCTGAAAGCAGTCGAATTTCTCCACAGTACAGTATACTTAATATAAATTTAATATGAACCTGTGAGATTTCTGTATTAATATCAGTTATTGTTACTGCAGCAAAATGTTATAATGTTTAGTAATGGTGGCCCTGCTCTCCTCAGTGTTTATAAAGCAGAGGCACTCCAGGATTTGGGACAATTTCATTTCAGCCATAGCAATTTAAAGAGGAATATTTGGCACAGAAAACAACGGGTCACTTTTTTTTTTTTGAAAGCAAAATTATACTGAGGAATCCTAGTTGAATCATGCATATGAATAACGGTGGTCAATATACTGGTAAATACAACAAACAAAGCACAATTTTGGCAGAAATGTGGGTCAAATGTGACACTGTGGGTCATATTGAATTGTGTACGTGGCGAAAGTATGTGGTCCAACCCTCATAAATTTAGATCACCATCTTATATAGTATAGTACAGAATATATTTATAGATGCTAACTTGACCACAAAGATATCTGGATGCTGAAAACCTTGACATTATGGTTCACCCACAAATTACTAATATATGTTAACCTTTGACATCCATTGTATGGACATCAATTCAGATCAATTTTGTTCCAAAGAAGAAAGTTATATGGGTTTGGACCAAGCAGCAACATCATGCTCTCCCTTGTGAAGCCAATATGGAAGTAACTGACACTGCAATTCATCAACTCGCCTATGGGGGCTGGCTCCAGAAACTCCAGATGTTCTCTGACTGTATTGCTAAATTTGCCAATTTTACAGCTGATAAAAACGTGTTTACAGAATGGTACAAAAGATGGTTTTGGTGCATATAGCTAATATTACCCTTCAAGACAACTGTGAGGGGGGTGAATTTTTTTTATAACTCATCAGTTACGCTTTTATCAAGTTATATTAAGTCTTCATAATTAAGAGTGTGGCCACTTGAGTGACAGCTAGGTCTCGCTTTGTAAGATGGGTTGCCCTGTAGGCCTAACTAACAAACTTCAGCTGGTTCAAAAGACAGCTGCTAGAGTGATTTCTAAAACTAAGAAATATTATCATATTAGTCTGGTTCTGTCTACATTGCAAATTCAATATCTACTTGACTACTTACAAAGCCTTGAATGGCTTATCTCCCCAGGATTGTGTGAGTGAGCTGCATTACAGCCCCTCATGTCCACTACACTCAATTAATTCTGGACAACGGATTATTTCTAGAATATCAAAATCAACTGTAGGCAGTAAATCCTTCTCATATCTGGCACCTAATCTCTGGAACAGCCTTTCTAGCACTGTTCAGGAGGCAGACACACTCTGTCATTTCATATCCAGACTCCAGACAAATCTTTTTGCATTAGCATACACAAAATATAAACGCATAACTTTGAAATCCAAATCCTCTAAAGGTTTGTTGGGGTACATTAATCAGGGAAACCGGAGCCTTGAACACTTCCCAAAAGGACAATGTAATTTGAATGGAATCTACGCTCATGTTAGATTATTTCTCCTCTTCAATCCAGCACATATCCTAAGCAGATCTTAAGTCTGACAATCTTAAGTGACTGACAAGTCTTTGCTAGTCAGAACACCCGCCCAGTGACCTACTCAGATATGCACCTTCTCCATGATGGATGACCATCTTTCTCAAGCCTTCAATATCCAAATGTTTGGCCACAAAACGGAGCCTGGTTTTTCTCAGTTTTGTTTTCATAATTTCCTTCAATTGATGAAGGTCAAGTTCCTTGCAACTGTTGTGTCTGGATTGCTTGATTGGGGCTGGTGGAGCTGCGCATCGGTGGATTGGTCTTCAGCAGTGACATTTACATTTCACTGATCTAAACTAAAAATTCAAACTAAACTGAATTGAAGCGGTTTCAATTTAACAACAACTACACCAGCATTCTACATTCCTGCCAGCCTAAATTGCTGGAATTTTCTCCAAAAATATTATGACTTTTACTCCCTTCATGTTAAGCTGCTTTGACACAATCTACGTTGTAAAAAGTGCTACAAAAATAAAGATGAATTGAACTGAATGTGTAAGTCTTTAAATTTGCTCTGTACCTTCCTCTTGGTGCAGCCTGATTGGACAAGAATGGCAAAGTCTCCAATTTCATGTGGGACTTCATGTAAGAGGATGGTGATGGTGGTAACAGCACCAACAGCTGGACCAACCAGAAAAGATGCTCCAATTGCAAGACCATCCGTGAAATTGTGGGTGAAATCAGCAGCCAGGTTCAGATAACCAGACACTTTAATATCTGCAAATACAAACAGAAGTTAAGTTCTTCAGTCACCAATGACCATTTCCACGGAGCGGTACGGTTCAGTAGAGTACATTTCCACTGTCAAAGGTACCAAAAAAAAAGCATACTGTACTTTGCCATACTACCCTTTCCAAAGCATACCTAGCACGAATTATATCAAAAGGGTGGAGCTAGACTTAATGCTATTGGTTTACAGAAAATCATCACCAGAGCGTGCAACAAGCCAGGAGAACAACAACACATGAAGCGCCATTTTGAAATACACAGCTGAGATACGTCAGTATAAGGAATATGAGGAGGTTAAGTAAAAACTCAGAGTATGTTAACCCTGAAATGAGAGAAACTCTGGGTTTTTCGTTTCAAAATGGCAGGTTTGTCAAACAGAAGAAAGCAAGGTAAGTCAAGCCTGTTTCTAAAAGAGAGGTAACTTTTACTTTTGTGAACCTAACCTGGTCAGGAGCAGGTTTTATTCTCTAAACTCTGAGTTTCTGTCGATCTCCTCCCCATTTTTTTAAAGACAAAGCGGTATTTCTCACCTTAGCCTTACATTTCCTCTCACCTATTTTTATGCACATAAAAAAAAATAATAATAATAATAATATATCGGTTGATAGAAATGCCAAGATGCACATAACTTTTAAAAATACGCATAAAAAAACATGCACATAAGTAGGTAGGATAAATTTTTTATTCAATAAGAAAAGATGCGCATAAACTACGATAGGAACACTTTTACTGAACAAATTCCAGTATGCGCATTAAAAAAGGTTTGTTATATCATATGATGATGAAAATGTGTGTGAATGGACACCAGCAGGCTGAGCCCATTGTAAAACATCTAAAATGTTGCTTTGGTCATTCTAAAAAGCCTTAACCATTTCCGTATTCATGTTATTATATTATTAATTACCTCCAGAGCATATGGGGCATGTCAAGAGCACCTGTTCTCCGCGTCTCATGGCTTCAAAGGCCACCACGCATTCATTGTGTGTCAATTGTCTTCTGAGGTGGAAGTAATTTATTAAATAAAGAAAAGATTCACACAGCTTCTTCTACTGCAGTAAATTCTGCTGTTACTGTTCATATTTGGAGCAAGTTAATCAGTAAGTTACGATTTTGTTCTCTTTGATTCATTGGATGAAAAACTGCTTTATTCGCATATCTTTTATGCGATATTCCAGTTTTGCACATAAATTTAATTAGCATTTTTGGATGGAAACATAGCTATTACCTACATTTCAGTCACACAAATAACAAAGTCACGTACGAGAATGGCTTGTCCTTTTTTATAATTAATTAGCTTAAATTCACAGACCTTCGACATGTACTGTAACTAGATTAATGGGATTATTTCTCGTTCTAAAATCTATTTTTTAGTTCTGCTTACATTCTAAATGTTATATCAACCTCTACCAAATGATCAATAAAAAAGGCAGACACACAAGTGCAATTTTACATCTAATAAAAATTCAACTTTAGAAATTTTACCTTTAACTGATCAACGCGTGTAAAAGTGGGAAATTAAAAATTTCCACAGAACATTGAGTTAAGGTTATATGCATTCTTGTTTTGTCAAATTTGTTGTAGAAACTATGCAGTAGCCTATTTTATGTAATTTAATGCAATTACACCTGAAATAACTTCAAAATTACAGCCAATTCCCCACTTTTTCGAGTGAACACATTACATTACTTTTTTATTATACCTAAATATTTTAAATGTAAATTTACGCATTAACTTGAGTAGTTAGTTTTCTAACGCTAACTGACTCTGTTTCACTGATGCAGTGGTGTTGCTTTTTTAAATATATGTTTATATTTGCTAGAACTGTGGATGAGCATATCAAGTTCTCTCTTTCATATCAATCTCTTTTTTCAGATGTTGCCATGGTGACTCGTAATATCTGCGCTTCATTGATAATGCCTTTTTATAGTCACGGTGTGCGCACTTAACTGAGTTGGTCTACTCAAAGTTGATTGACCTAACTCAGATCAGCTGTTCTGAAAGCAAAAACTCGAGTTTCTACTCTCTTGGTAAATCAACTCAGAGTTCAAGTTTAAACTCAGAGTTGGTTGAACCTTCTTACTGAAACAGGCCCAATGTGTGTTCTAAAGTGAGTGTTTTTGCGCTCTCTCTCTCTCTCTGTATTTGCATCCGCTTTTCATGCATCTATATATGTGAAAAAATTAACAAACTCAAGATATTTACTTACATGTGATTAGGTGGAAGTGCTTCTCACATCCGCTTTGAAAGAAACAAAATTGAGAGTAAAGTGCAAAAAACAAAATTATTTTTTTAGCAACCTAAAGCGATTTTTTTTTTATTGTTATCATCGCCTTTAGGACTATTATGAACTAAGAATGACAGAATTACATTTTACCAAGAGGTTAAAAGTGCTGGTAAATAATAAAGATACAGATGAGAGGTATACTGATTGTATATTTATTGTTTTTGAATCCTAGTAAGGCCTAATATGGTCAAAAGTATGGGGTCAGGTTTTTTTTTATTAATCATTTTATTTAATAATTTAAATTAATAATTCTGTTTATTAAGGCGGCATTTATTAAAATGCTAAAATGTTTAAATTGTTAAAATACTTATTAAATAATTTATAACTTATTATATGTAGTTTATTATTACTCCAGTCATTATTGTTTTTTTTACTATTACCATTAATACTAATAACATTATTATTATTATTATTAATAATAATAATAATAACAACAATAATAATAAACATTAGAGTGATTTCTAAAGGATCATGTGACTCTAAAGACCAGAGTAATGAAGCTGAAAATTCATCATTAAAATTACTGGATTAAATTATTACATTAAATTATAAACTACTTTTGAACGATTATTTTATAGTGCAATAACATTTTTACAATTTTTACTGTATTTTTGGTTAAATAAATGCAGCTTTGGCGAGCAGGATAAACTTAACTTAAAAATATTTTAAAATCCTACTGACCCCAAACTTTTGACTGGTAGTAAATATATAGAAAATTGGTAACATTTCAGGTGTTCATATTTGCTTTATTTATTTATTTAGATTTTTTAAAATACAATTAAAAATAATTTGCATTAACGTTAAAGATCAAATCCGGCTAATAGAAAGGTTAATTACCATTTATACGCAAGTATTTATGTACACGAAGCATCTTTTTAGTTAGTGCATCTCACTACTATTCTTTGAGCAAGAATGACGTGGACTGAAACTCTGTTGTACACAATGCCTACCAAAAGGGTACCATTGGGAGTGGAGACAGACTTGATGAAGGTGACACGTACTGTACTGCGTACTGAACCGTACCACTCAATGGAAACGAGACAAAACAACAGCAGTGACACTCAAATACTTTGGTTTTTGTACCAGAACTTGTCTCTACTGTTTTCTTTGAAGGGTTCTGTTGAGAGACAACTTTGTCTTTCTCTCCCTTCTTTTCTCCTTTCTTGTCATCTTCTTCATCACTATCCTTTGCCTTTGGAGGAGCTGAAAACATGACAAGAAAATATTTCTTCATTGTATTTAGAGATTTCATAACAACAACAAAAAAAGTGTTTATTTTATCAATGAACTTTTTAGTTTCTGCCAGTTTAAAAACACTGGAGATGGCAAGAATTCATCAAAAAAGTCCCAGATTAAAAAGAATATAATAATTTTAGAAAGAAGCTGCATTAGGAACACTTTACATTCCTAAAAGCTTTAAAAGTAAATGTAATAGAATTCATTTGAAGCACTTACGGGGAGAGTGAGAATGTGAGTGCGAATGTCCTCCCTTCAAAAGACGAACAAATTTCTCAACAACTAAAAATGCAACAATGCCACCTAGCACCCACAGACCAACTGACATCATGTGACCATGGGCGGCACCTGTGACAGAATTTGAAAATGTACAATGAACAAAAAAGTAAAGACCATCTACCAATAAATTCTAATCTTATTTCCCATTTGGCCTGATTATAACAACTATAGAAAAATACAAATAAATTGACCAATGACCTACCATGAGAGTGACCATGTGACTCCTCACTACCATGTGAGTGGTCATGTGACTCCTCGCTGTGTGGCTGATTGTGATGAGAATGAGGTTCTGTGTTGAAATAAAATATGGCTGGTTAGCATGGACCAATTATTTGGATTGTATATGTAATAGCTCCACCATCTGGCTTCAAAAACACTCATTCAAAAGCATCTTTCTATCTACTTGTGATAAAAACCTACACAAGCATAACTCAATGATCTTTCCAGTAGGCATATATATCTGTGTAGTCTGGTATAGACGGCTAGGGAAACAAAAGTCAAAGGGTACTGTCAAAATAAAATAAAGAAAATTTTCTGCAATATGCGATACATTTAAAAGGGATAGTGAAAATTCAGTCTTCATTTTCCTGCTTTTCACAAACCTGTTTGAGTTTCTTTCTTTCTTTTGAACACAAAAAGAACCTTTTTTTGTAAACTGATACCATTGACTTCCATAGCATTTGTTTTTCCTACTATGGATGTCAATGGATATCAGTTTCCATCATTCTTCAACAATATCTTTGTGTTCAACAGAAAAAAGAAACTCGTAAAAGTGTGTTAGCACTTGATCAATTTTGAATAAACCATCCTTTTATGGTTTCGGCCTCAGGTTGGCTCAATCCCAATTCTAATTATAATTTTTTACACCTAGCTTCATATCGAACCCACCTAAAATGTTATAGTGGATTGATCTCTGTCCAGTCACTTACCCAGTGCATGAGGAATGAGGTGAAGGAATGCATCTCCAAGCAAACCACCAGATGCAAAACTCAAGAGCACTTTAAGTAGGTTCTGGTGCTGGTCAGTGTTTGACTGGACTGGAATGAGGAAGAGTATAAGGAAGGGTGCAGCACTAATGAGCAGGGTGGCTCCAATGGCCTAAAAAAAGACAGAAAAAAACTTAGTTTCCTAGAGCCATGGTTGTGATCAAGGCATTCACAGTGGTTCTTTAGACCACTTAAACACTTGTTATTTTTAACAGCATCTTATTTCAATAAAAATGATTTTTGGAGCATATGTTTTGGTTAATGTTAAAGGAATCTATAAATCAGGCTAGACTGACATTTTAATCAGTAGATTATTTTCTTCAATTTTAAATCATCAAGGGGTTTAATGGGGCTGGGCAATTTAGCCTAAAATCTAAATTTTTATTCGATTATGAATAATGAACGATTATTTTATTCATTTATTTTATGTTTTTGCCCTCATAGTTCACTGACAAGTTTTGTACAGCAAATATGTTTACATATTACAAATGAGAGATTTTTTTAATGTAGGGTGCATTACTTGATTTTAAAATGACTGAAGGAAACACACACTGTCTACTATCTATTATTTATTGAACATCAATGCTAAACAACTAAAATTAAAACACACGTTCCCTAAAATGCAGTTCTCTGCACCGCCCACCTTGTCACCGCTACCAAACTAACCAATCACAAAGCTTGCGCTACATGTCGTTGTGACGTGTAAGTACATTTTTTTGAGGTGCGCCGGACTGTACACGTGCCCTTGGCAGAAGTATAATATCATAATAATAACACAATAAAGTAAAAATCATAATATAATAAGTATAATTCAGCCTTAACAGAGCGGGGTCACGTGACTCCACACACGGTAGGGAAAGTAATTGAAAAAAATTTACCTGGAAAAATTTGATCAATTATAGGTTTAAAACGTCAATTTCGATTACTTTACGATTAATTGCCCAGCCCTAGTTTATAATCTTGCATGAGCCATATAAAATAACTTTCAAAACATCACACTTAATTAAATTTCAAATGAACTATTAAAAAAACCTACACATTATAATAATTTGTTAAAAAAAAAAAAAAAAAAACTTTGAATGTAAATCATTTGTAAACTTTTTTTTTTTTGCTCCAAGTATCTGCCCTGAACCACTCTGCTGTGTTTAATACTGATTATACCACTGTACAACAGTGTTGTATGATTACTAAGTTATTAATAAAGGATAATAAAACACTGTTTAATTATGAGCCAATTAAACAATAATTTGTTAACTTACAAAACTAGCAAACACGTTTTCTAATTAAGTCAATGGTTTTAAATGAAAATAAAAATATTATCTTGTTAATAAATTCAAAAGAATCGACTAACACTATAAATTGAGTATTTGTGTTGTTTCCATGTTTGTGAGGGACAATATGTGTATTAAAAATGTTTTAAGACTGATTAGACTATGATTATAATACACAAACAAAATCAAAAAGGATATATTATACAAGTCTTCACATATGAGCTAATAAAAAGTATTTATTAATGTAAAACACAAATAATAAACTATGTATTGTTAATAAACTAACAAAATGACGGCAAGTTAGAAATACTTTATTACTGTATACTTAATATAAAGTGTTAATATAAAGTTTTGGCTGGAATTAGATATATATTTGCAATATGCGTGTATTTGCAAATACAAACTGTGCATATACCCTATTAAAAGTACTATTGGTGTAAAGCACACGATTCATAAACTATGAAATAATTATGAACTAACAGGTACCAAATGTAAAAAACACTTTACTATTGACATACTGTATAAAATGATTCACAATAACCCCAGTGGCAATCTATTAATCTGCACTCATCTATCAGCATGTTTTACCTGCATCCAGAGCTCTACCATGTTCCGTTTTCCTGCTTCCACAACTTTCTTTGATTTCTCAGCTCCATGATCATGGGTGTGTCCATGTTCATGTTCATGCTTGTGTGCATGTCCATGATCATGAATGTGTCCATGACTGTGTGCATGCCCGTGATCGTGCGCATGATCGTGTGTGTGCCCATGATCGTGTGCGTGCCCATGATCGTGTGCGTGATGCTCCTCTTCAGCATGAGGCAGATTAGCTTCAGCACTCCATTTGCTTGCCCCGTGATGCATCTTCGCTCCACCGTGTGAGTGACCATGGCAACCACCATCACCATGTCCATGATGATGGTGGGAGTGAGCTAGTGTCTGCTGGGACATCAAGATCCCAACAGCAATCAGCAATATCGATTTGCTGAAGGTCCTCATTGCTCCTGAACAAAAAGAAAACAGAATGTTTTTAAACACACACTCTACATTGAATGATCAGTTACATCAATTAATTCACTTTTTATTGCGAGTAGTTATTTGTTCTGGGTAGTTACTTGACATTCTTTAGGTTACAACTGACAGGAACCTATATTTAGGTGCCGGAACTGGTAATCATTTCTTTTAATGTTGAAGTATGATTAAGCATTCCTTAACCTTGACTAGTTCTACATGTCTGCATGTTAGAGCATGCAGCATTTCAGGAAAGAGGAGTTGAACGTTTATCATTTTGATTATTAATCAAACAACCCAGTGATCAAATCAATCCTCAAGACTAAAAATAGCTGGCAGCTAGCTCTCTGCAACTCTCACATGGTCGCCCACTGAAGCTAAGCAGGGCTGCGCCTGGTCAGTACCTGGATGGGAGACCACATGGGAAAGCTAGGTTGCTGCCGAAAGTGGTGTTAGTGAGACCAGCAGGGGGCACTCTAAACCCTAATGGGTCCTAATGCCCAGTATAGTGACGGGGACTCTATACAGCTTTCGGATGAGCCCTCTCTGTGGTAGTTAAACCAGGATGTCCTTCGAAAAAGAGTGGGCTGGCCTCTGTCCATCATGGCCTCCCAACCATCCCCATATCATAATTGTCTCCGCTCCACCAATCAGCTGGTGTGCGGTCTGGCACAATAGGTGTGCTGCACACTAGTGGTGGATGAGGAGATTCCCCCCATTGTGTAAAGCGCGTTGAGTGTCCAGAAAAGCACTATATAAATGTACGGTATATTTAAGGAATAATTAGATTTTCTCACCTGTAAACAATAAAACATAGGTTTCGAACTTGATTGCTGGAGGGCCGCAGTTCTGCACAGTTTAGCTCCAACCCTAATCAAACAGCTGATCCAACTAATGAATGTTCAATGCTACCAGAGATTAAGCAGGTCTGAGTTGGAGGTGGTTGGAGCTATATTGTGCAGAGCTGTGGCCCCCTAGGAATTCAGTTTGAGACCATTGCACTAAAACAAGCATTTTCCTTGAATCAGTTTTAAAATGATCTAGTGGTGATGTATATGGTCAAAAGGACTATACACATAAAACGAACTTCAATGTTATAACTATGATGAACTGCATGAACACTAGTGTAAGATAAAAATACAGCAGCTGACATACTGCCTAAAACTCTATACATAAACTCGTACTTTGAGTTAGTAAACCTTTTGTACTTTTAGGGAAGAGTTTATTGCAGACAGTAGTATCCTGAAATGACTATGACGACAATGCCTTTCCTACAGTTAGCTCCGCTTTGCAACAGGATGCTAACAGTAGGAAGGGATCCCACAAGGGAAGGGATTTTAATTAATTAATGCATTTGCAAGAAGCTTATACTTTCTGTTAAGCGTTTAAAAGCAGTTCCCATTCAGATAAATACTTTACAATAACAGTAGATCACAACGATGATAGCCATGACGTATTAAGGATCTTGTAAAAGTGATTTAACTTACATTCTGATATTCTCAGCTTTTCCAAAACAATAAAAATTTGGAGTATCAACGAAATCAATCAAATGTTCAGAGCCTAAACCACCGGATTTACAGTAATCAAGCTAAGCCATGGTATTAATTAAAGATAACAAAAGCATCTGTTGATGATGCATCGACTCCATTCAAACGTTAGAAAAAGATGAACTAAGATCCAGACCTCATCACTGTGAATCTGTGCTTTCGTAAGGAAGTAACAGTAATCTGCAGCCTAAAAAACAACTGTTAAAACTACCTGAAGTGGTCAGACTAGCGATAGTAAGGTTACAGTAAACAAACGATCGGTCTCACAAAGCTCAATACCCACCGTACCTGCTGGTGCTGCTGAAAATGCCAAAGCACGCTCCTGTACCGTGCACTGAATCAGTCAGCAGTCTGCCAACCGCATAAACGTCCAGCAACGGTATAAACTGCGAAAACTAATATTGCTTATTCTGGTAAAAATGAAAGCAGTGAGATGCTGCTCACACTCAAACCGACGTGGCATTCAGTCAACGCATTTGATTCCCGCGATACTTTAGAGGTGTGTGTTCGAAAAGATACAAAACAACGAAATAACGCGAGATTCCACTCACGTCGAGCCGGATGCGAAAAGTGTACCTTACTCAAATCTGAACATTAAAAAAAAACTACTCATTATCCGTATTATTTTACACGTATCACTCCTTGTTGTAGGCTGCATGAGTAGATGGGTAATCTAATAATCTGAATATTCTGATACTAACAGCAATACAGTCACTAGAGACAAATGTTTTTATGCACTTTCCCCTTTGTATTATATCATAGTATTCCTGCAGGGGGCGCAAGGGGACTTGCACGACACCAGCTTCTAAGTGCAGGACAAATTTGGAGGAATGTGGAGTAAAAGTATTTCACAATTACATATATTAACTGTCATATAATTACTGTCTTGATTTTACTTGCTTTCATTGTATATTTAATCTGAGAGTTATGAAAACATGAGTTGTAATAAAGGGTTATGAAACAATGACCTTAAATCTTGCCATGATGACTCTATAGCCCACAACTGCAACTTCATTGTAATTGTCTTTTTGTTTAGTTTAATTTCAATTATCTCTTAGCTTTCTCATAATTGTGCCACTTTAGGTCACATTGGCTGTATTGTTTCACGTGTGTGAAGTCACATTCACCACATGACTTTGCATTTGACATAAGAAGACGTATAACCATTCATTAATTTTCCTTTGGTTTAGTCTCTTATTTATCAGGGGTCGCCACAGTGGAATGAACTGCCAACTATTCCAGCAAATGTTTTAGGCAGCAGATGCCCTTCCAGTCGCAACCAAGTAATGGGAAACTGAAGGACCTTTTCAAGTCATGTTCCCCTTTCTACTCTTTGTGTTTTCATGTGTCTCCTTCTACTATTATGTCCTTTAAAAATTATCGTGTAATGAACATTTAAATAAAGAAAGAATTTATGATAATGTGTTTGCTTGTGTTTTTGAGATACATTTGTATAATTGCATAATAAGCGATAACTGCAAAACAGTAAACAAAAGTCCACATTTTCAGTTTTGACTACTTTTTCCTGAAAACCTAGTCTCATTTGTGTCTATATTTATTAATGAAAAAAATGATCTGAGATGTTTTGTAAGAAAGGAAGAGCAGAACAAAGCTGAAAACCTTTTGACTTTCTCAGTTTATATACATATGGGATCAGAATTAAAAACCCCTCGCCCTAATTAATTTCACTCTTGTTTAGTTTTGTTTCATAATTACAGAATATATCTTTTACACTAATTACTACCTTATTTACCCTAAAAAATGGAAGTGAAACGTGACAACATGCCCCACTGGTAGGGGCACACTGAATCAAGTCATTTGACAGATTAAAATGTTAACTGATTTAATAAAAAATGTATTAATTAAAAAATGCCTCAAAGTGGCTTAATAATATTTAGCTCTGGTGATTGTGCAGGACAGAGCTGTTCAACTTCACTTTCATATTCATCAAACCACTCTGTTACCAATCTGAGAGGGGTCTGGATGCAGATTTGGTGCAGTTACAAAGTGAGCTGCATCCAGTGCTTTTAATGCACACACCTAACCCCACCCCTTACAGTGACATCACTAGCTCCATTGAGTGCATTGTGTCTGACATTGCATTTCTGAAATATGCAGTCTCAGTTTGCAAATCCAAGTCTGCATCCAGATACTATTAACCAGTCTTGCTGTGTGTATTAGTGCATTATCATCCTGATACATGGCAATGCCTTCAGGATACAATGTTTGAATCATTGAGTGCACATGGTCCTCCAAAATGATTTGGTAGTCCTTGGCAGTGACGTGCCCATCTAGCACAAGTATTGGGCCCAGGGCAATGCCATTATATTGCAGTCCAAACCATCACAGATCCACCCCTCTTAGGGGACTCTGTAAATGCCTCATTTTTGAGCATACAGTAGGTGTACTTTCACTTATGGTGTCCTTAGGTCTTGCATTTACTCTTGTGTTGGCATTGTGTGAAGCACGTGGCTGATTATTACATGTGGCTGCATGCTTTAGTGTTCTGTAGTTTATTCTGTTCACCTGTTTCTTCATAGCGTCTTCTGTCCTGTGCCAGTTTGTCATTTGTTACCATCATTCTCTTCTGTCATGTTCTATCCTTGTCTTGTTTTGCTCTTCCCTGCCACTCCAGCCCAGTCAATTTTGTTTGGTTAATGTTTTTCCTCTCAGTAATTTCTGTTGCCTTTTTTTTGTTTTATTTTGATATTATTGATAAATACCCATTTTACTACACTTCCTTCCTCATCCTCATCCTTCCCATCCCCGAACCTTGACACCCCCACACTTCTTTGGAACTTCTCCACACCTTAACTCTCCCAGATGTGGGAAAGACAGTGAAGGTGGCCTCATCAGAGAACAATGCATGTGTCACATTGTCCACAACCCAGGATTTCCACTGATGGCACCATTGAATCTGACGTTTGGCATTGGCATGAGTAACCAAAATTTTGGCTATAGCAGCCCGCCCATGTACATTGCTATTACTCTGCTAATTAAACCTTCATACTCTGCTCTTACTGGTGAAATTTGTAATCAATGAAGATTGGCCACCAGGCTGGTCAAATTTGGCCATGAAACCTCATTGTCCAATCTCTGTATGTATGTATGTATGTATGTATGTATGTATGTATGTATGTATGTATGTATGTATGTATGTATGATGTATGATGTATGTATGTATGTATGTATGTATGTAGGATTTATGTATTTATGTATGTATGTATGTATGTATATCTATCTATCTATCTATCTATCTATCTATCTATCTATCTATCTATCTATCTATCTATCTATCTATCTATCTATCTATCTATCTATCTATCTATCTATCTATATATATATATATATATATATATATATATATATATATATATATATATATATATACATATATACATATATATATATATATATATATATATATATATATATATATATATATATATATATATGTGTATATATACACATATATACACACACATATATATATATATATATATATATATATATATATATATATATATATATATATATTTATATATATATATATATATATATATATATATATATATATATATATATATATATATATATATATATATATATATATATATATATATATATATATATATATATATATATATATATAATATTACCTTTAAAATAATAATAATACTGCAGTGCCGGTGAAATGTAGTCAGTGAATCCTTAAAGAATGGGAAGAAGGGATGAAATCAGATTATTTCAAATAAACACCAAATACTGTGTTTCATTGTCTTGAATTTGAATTGACTTTAGCCAGAAATGTACTTTTGCTATTATTAAATTCACTGAAAACTTCGAAAGTTTTTGTCCTGCTAGTATGTGTGGAATCTTTAAATGAGTGTATTACAACTAAGCCTGCATTGGTTATTAGGATGCTACTGTTTCGGTAATGTCCATATACATATGAGCCATAACAATAAATATTATTCTTATAAAAGCGTGCCTTATAACATTTAGAGTTTAAATAAAGTCAGGATGCTGCAAACTCATGTCAGATGTTTGAGAGTGATCTCAGCAGAATTGCGAACAGAGGCAGTGAGTTCTGGCATGTATTCCTGCCATAGTCAACCGCTGCTCTACATTTTAGCAATACGCAATAGACAAATCAGTAAAACTAAAGTCCAATCAATCATCCTGGTGTCCCTGTCTGCCTGTCTTTTTTTTTTTTTAAAGGTTTTCTTCTTCAAGTTCAAACCTCCACATTGGCCTTCTCTCCTCTGACCCTAGAGCTATAGACAGGAGACACCATTGTCTTCATGCTAATTAGAGCGCCAACTGAAAATCACTCGATTCGATTATGGCCATCTGCATATTGAACATCTGCCCCTCAAATGTGGCCAGCCGTCCTCTTCTCCCCCAGACCTTGTGCACAGCCCCCAATGACCCTACAGCTGCCCTCACCCTGTTCACCCATTCCCCCTTTCACACTACCATCGAGATATAGTACCAGAGTTCAAGGTAATCTTCTCTGTTTGTGTGTGCTCATAATCATATGCATCTCTCTATTTCATTTCTCACAGATTATCTTTCCAGCCCGGCCACCTATGTTAAACCTGCAAACCAATCCAGCTAATGTTCTTTATTTTAGTTTTAAATGCTCTTTATAACAGGCAATCTGTATAACTTTTATGTGTAGGTAATCTTTAAGGCTTTTCACACTGTGCTTAACCCCTGAGTTATCAGCATTTCACACCTGTAATTTGAATGTGTTGTTATAGTTTTACCTGGGGTTCTCAAGTTCCAAAGCAGGGTTAGCATCACATTTGTGGTGTTGGATACTTTGCTCCTTATTTTCATTTATTTGTACTTTTGTCTTTGTTTTTTTTTTATTTTTTTTTTGCCTTTGCACATGTTGTGAGCTTTAAAACAGCTAAGGACCTGCTCTGCGTCATTTTTTATGACTGGAAAGATGCAGACGGTGTTCCTCCAATCAGCGGCAGAGACACCATAAATATGCGGATAAGAAATGCTAACCTGGGGTAAAGGAATGTACAAATGTCTGTTAATGAATAGCCAGGATTTTTTGTTATTATAGTTTAGAATGAAAAAAATCAGGGCGACGCAGTGGCGCAGTAGGTAGTGCTGTCGCCTCACAGCAAGAAGGTCGCTGGTTCGAACTTCGGCTGCATCAGTTGGCGTTTCTGTGTGGAGTTTTCATGTTCTCCCTCCATTTCCGTGGGTTTCCTCCAGGTGCTCCGGTTTCCCCCACAGTCCAAAGACATGCGGTACAGGTGAATTGGGTAAGCTAAATTGTCCATAGTGTATGAGTGTGAATGAGTGTTTATGAATGTTTCTCAGAGATGGGTTGCGGCTGGATGGCATCCCGCTGCGTAAAACATATGCTGGATAAGTTGGCGGTTCATTCCGCTGTGGCGACCCCGGATTATTAAAGGGGACTAAGCAAAAAGAAAATTAATGAATGAAAAAAAATCATTATAAAATAACCCAGGATTCCATTTTAAGGGGTTTATGATGACCCAAGCGCAACAATTTAAAGTGTGAAAAGCCCTTTTAAAACAAAAATCTAAATCAAAAGATGTTTAGAGTGGTGCCAGGAACATAGTTTAGCCGAATAAATTGATCCAAAAACATTTTTCAATTTGCAGCACATAATAGAATGTTTAAGCAAAAGCTCCACATTTAAAAAGCAAAGTCATTCAAATTTATAGTAAAAAACTTTTAAATAATTTTTAAATAGCTTATAAATGTATAAAAACTGTCAGTAGTGCTGTCCTGACTTAGAGGTGATACAGATAGTCACCGGCAAGATGTACATGATTTCACATTTAATCAAGTGGTATCAGAAAAATCTCTGTGGTGGGTCAAGATACTTATTTTACATCATGTTGATGACATTTTTCATTTTTTTTCTGTCCAAAAACAGCAGCCTAAAAACAGTTAGTCATCAGATTCTTGCTGCTGAGCTGGCACAGTGGCTCAGTGGTTAGCACTGTCGCCTCACAGGTGGGCCATTTCTGTGTGAAGTTTCATGTTCTCCCTGTGTTTGCGTTTCCGGATGCTCCAGTTTCCCCCACAGTCCAAAGAAATGCGCTATAAGTGAATTGGATGAACTAAATAAATTGGCTGTAGTGTGTGTGTGTGTGTGTGTGTGTGTGTGTGTGTGTGTGTGTGTGTGTGTGTGTGTGTGTGTGTGTGTGTGTGTGTGTGTGTGTGAATGAGAGGGTGCGTGAGTGTTCCCAGTACTGGGTTACATCCACATATGGCAGTAGTGGAGTAGTTGGTGGTTCATTCCACTGTGGTGACTCCTGATGAATCAGGGACTTAGCCAAAGGAAAATGAATGAATGACTACACAAAGTGGCTTAATAAAATGTTCACAAAGATGACTGGGTTGGGATTTTCTAGGACATAACGTGTATCCATCTGAATGAATGATCAATGTTTTTTCTCTCTTTTCAATTATTTTAGCAATTATTGCATTTGCTTTTCTCTGCTGATGAGCACTACATCAGTCTGTTGTGACTATACTGTTAACACAATTCTTGTTGTTTAAACACAATATTCAGTCAGTAACATATTTCTAAAATGTTTACATTTTCTTTAAACAAAAGATTAACCCATATCAAAACTATACTGTACCTTTCATTCATTCATTTTCTTTTGGCTTAGTCCCTTTATTAATCTGGGTTCGCCACAGCAGAATGAACCGCCAACTTATCCAGCATATGTTTTACGCAGTGGATGCCCTTCCAGATGCAACCAAACACTGGGAAACACCCATACACACTCATTCACACATACACTACAGCCAATTTAGCTTACCCAATTCACCTGTACCACATGTCTTTGGACTTGTGGGGAAACCGGAGCACCCGGAGGAAACCCACGCGAACACGGGGAGAACATGCAAACTCCAAACATAAGTACCAACTGACCCAACCGAGGCTCAAACCAGTGACCTTCTAGTTGTGAGGCGATCGTGCTACACACTGTGTCACTGTGTCGCCTTAAAATGATACCTTCCTTATCTTTTTTTTCAACGACGTTTTCAAACGTTTAAACACAGCATTACAAAAAAAAAAAAAAAATTTTCCAAACTTTAAATATAGGGTAAAGCAACAACTTTACACTATGTTTAAACTGTTTCAGACTGCACCAGAATCTGATAACAAGACGTGGGGGCAGCAGTCTTCGGAGAGAACCCCAGACACTTCCTCAAGCTCCAACAGGGGGATCCCGAGGCATTCCCAGGCCAGTAGAGAGACATAGTCCCTCCAGCATGTCCTGGGTCTTCCCCGAGGCCTCCTTCTGGTGGGATATGCCTGGAACATCTCCCTAGGTAGGCATCCAGGAGGCATCCGAAACAGATGCCCGAGCCACCTCAGCTGACAATGTGAAGGAGCAGCTGTTCTACTACTCACCCTATCTATAAAGGTGTGCCCTGCCACCTTGTGAAGGAAACTCATTTTGGCCACTTGTATCCAAGAAATTGTCCTTTTGGTCATGCTCCAAAGCTCATGACCATAGGTGAGAGTAGGAACGTAGATTGACCAGTACAATGAGAGCTTTGCCACTGCACCAATCTGCCTAGCAATCTCACGTTCCATCCTTCCCTCACTCGTGAACAAAACCCCAAGATACTTGAACTCCTCTACCTGGGGTAAGGACTTTACTCCAACCTGGAGATGGCAAACCACCTTTCTTTTCTGGTAAAGCACCATGGCCTCGGACTTTTCTGCAGATTCTCATCCCAGCTGCGTCACACTTGGCAGCAAACCACCCCAGCTGAAGGTCCATGCTCGATGAAGCCAACAGAACAACATCGTCTATGAAAACAGAGATGAGATCTTGTGGTCCCCGAACCGGACTCCCTCCAGCCCAAGGTTGCACTTTGAAATTTTGTCCATAAAAATTATGAACAGAATTCGTGACAAAGGGTGGCCCTGCTGGATTCCAACATGCACTGAAAACAAGTCTGACTTATTGCTGCCAATGCGAACCAAACTCCTACTCTGTTCATAAAGAGACGAGACAGCCCTTAAAGGGCACCTAATTTACCCCTTTTTCTAGATTTAATATAAGTCTTTTGTGTCTCCAGAATGTGTCTGTAATGTTTCAGCTCAAACCACCCATCAGATTATTTATTATATCTTTCAGAAGTTTGTGATTTTTTAGCTCTGAGCATCTTGTAGCTGTTTTTGTAAACTGTGCCTTTAATGTTAGTCCTTCCCACCCACCATTCCCACGTGCCTGTCAGTGTGCCTCAATCTCTGCCCTCAGCTGCGTCAGACAACAGACAGACATGAAGGAAGCAGATCTCACGTAATGTTTGTGAGAAATACTACAGTAATAACTTTCCCAATGATTATTTTATGCATTTGTTGTGGAGTTGCAACGATGAGGAACACACAATGTCATTACAAAGTGCGCACACACACACACACACACACACACACACACACAGTGGACACACACACACAGTGGACACAAACACACAGACAGCGCTCGTGTTTGGTTTTGCACGGTTTTTACACACAAATGTGACAGGATACACATTAACATCCACTGCTGTACGGATATCCCATTATGTTGAGTACAAATAAACCTGATTTAACGTCCACAAACCGGGATTGAAGCGTTTTCTTTTATAATTGTCCTGACACGCGGCTGTGCTGATAAAGTAAAGCTGAAGTAAATCGCTGTAATTACAAACATGCACTGTTTTAAAAACACACTGTTAGTATGCAGCTGTCAATCAATTTGGTAGGCAGGGAAACCGCACTTCTATGTTAAGTTGCAGTCTGCCTCAAAATGGAAGGGATTTGGATGCGTCAGGAAATAAATTAAAAAAAGAGACTTATTGTGTTTAAATCAACCCCAATATGACTGTGGACACACTATTCCTACACACAGTTCTGTCCAAACAGCTTAAAAAAGATGTTTTTCAACATAGGTGCCCTTTAAACAGAGCGCCTTTGACATATGGTCGGAGATCAGATGATGCAACCACAAGTTGATCATTGACCTCCGCCCTAGGGTGTCCTGGTGCCATGTGCTTTGATGGACACCCTTATTCTCAAACACAGTGTTTGTTATGGACAAACGGTGATTAGCACAGAAGTTCAATAACAGAACACCACTCAGATTCAGATCAGGGAGGGCCGTTCATCCCAATCATGCCTCTCCAGGTATCACTTTCTTTACCAACGTGGGCATTGAAGTCCCCATAGAACACAGAGTCCTTAGTCTGAGCACCTTCCAGCACTCCTCTCAAGGACTTCCAAGAAGGCGGCGTACTTTGCAGTGTTGTTTGGCCCGTAGGCACAAACCACAGTGAGAGACCTATCCCTGACCCAAAGGTGCAGGGAGACAACCCCTCATTTACAGGGGAAAGCTCAACACATGGTGGCTAAGTTGGGGAGCTATATGCAAGCCCACACCAGTCCGCCACCTCTCACCATGGGCAACTCCAGAGTAGAAGAAATGTCCAGCCCTTCTCAAGAAGTTGAGTTCCAGAGCCCCAGCTGTGCGTGGAGGTGAGCCCAACTATCTCTAGTCCTTACTGTTCCCCCGGCAGGCCTACCACCTGGTCCTACCTGGATGGTCCCACATCGCTCCTTCAAGCTGAGCCCGGCCGGGTTCCACATACGAGCGCCAACCCCAGGCCTGGCTCCAGGGTGGGGCCCTAGCTGCACCATAACCGGTGATGTCATTAGGGATCACCAAGTGGGGATCACGCATAGCTGGCACCAAGTGTGGGTTGACCAAGCAGACTTACCAGAAATCATAATGGGCCAAGCACCTTCTCTGTCAAGTCGGTGTCTGTCTTTTTTCACCAAGCTTAGTTTTCTTTCGGCTGACTGGAGTTACCCAGAAATCAGGAGGAAACTTGAAGATTGTAAAATCTGCTCCACTTGAAGATTGCAGAATCTTGCAAATGTGTTAGGTGTCACTCACCCCACAGCTCTACAGATGTTTGTTAGAGAGGCATTGTGTGCTAATGCCCGAGAGGAGGCAACACTTCTTTTTGAGTGCTCTCTCTCACTGTCAAGGGAAACATCTTGCCCTGATGTGGTATGTGAGAGTGATGGCATTCACAAACCAGTGAGCCAAATTCCGCTTTGATACTGCACTTCCCTTCTTGCTGACCACCATAACAGATAAACATTGCTCAGAGGAATTTACTCAGAGTACAGTCCACATAAAGGTGGCAGGGCGCAAACAGGACACAGTAATGAAGGGGCTGGGTCTGCCTACTCCACGGGCAGCACTTGCAGATTATAGAGGTTCTGACCTCTATCCTGGTGTGTGGTGAGTGCACTGGTGCCGTTGTCCTGTGGCTGCCGTTGCATCATCCAAGTGGATGCTGCACACAGGTGGGTGGTGTGAAGAGCCCCCCCCCCCCCCCCCCCCCCCCCATGATTGTGAAGTGCATTGGGGGTGTATGACCATACACAATAAATGCGCTATATAAATACACATTACATTACATACACTACATTACATTACATTTATAGGGAGTGGTAGGACCTTGGGCACGTAGCTCAGCTAGGGTCTCAAGATATGTTCCAGGCATGATTCCAGGCATGATTAGCTGAATGAAAATGCCTCCAGAACCCAGACCCTCTTGATCAATTCCAATGCAACCAGCAGAGCTGTCCTATGGACAGAATTCTTAAAGATACTGCACTGAATGGCTTGAATGGGTCTCTCTGCAGACCCGCTAGGACTACAGACAAATCCCGAGAGGGCATGAGAGGCCGTGGAATGGATTTAGTCACTCCGCACTTCTGAGAAACCAGAGAAGATTATGCTTCTCGAGCATGCTGCCATTCACCCCATCATGGGAGCAGAGATGGCAGCAACGTACACCTTCAGTGTGGAAGGTGACAGCCTCTGCTCCAGCTTATTGTGAATGAAGGATTACACAGCACTGATCTGGTTTGTTCAGGGGTCTTCTAGGGAGAAGTGCACCACTAATGAACAGACCTTCAGGGGGAAGGCAAGCCTTCTAGAAGGAGCTCTAGCCTGTGTTATGATGTTTACCCCCATGGTCGGTAAGTCACCAAACTCTTCCGCACCCTGCCTATGGACCCACATGGAGGTTCTAGAGACCTGGGTGGGGTACCAGAGAGTGCCCATCACTGAGAAAGGAGGTTGTGAGGAGTGTGAGTTCAGAAACCTAGGTCCGGTTGGGCCACTGTGGCGTAACAAGCAAGACCTGCTCCTTGTTGTCCCTGACCTTGCATAGGGTCACTGAGGAAACAAATATTTGCAGAGGTCAGCTGTGAGCCAGTGCACCAATGCCAAGGTGGGGCTAGATCAGAAAATATAACAACTGGCAATGGGTGGACTAAAAACAGCAGGATGACCTGAGCCTCTCCGAAATGGTCCCAAATCAGCTAGACCATGGTGGAGTCTCCATTCTCCCAGAAACAAGAGCTGTCGTGAGAGCTATTGGCTGCATGGTTAAGCTCGACCAGGATGAGAATGGCACACAGCTGTTTCAACCGCAAGAGTGTATCATCCATATGGTTGATACACAACCGAATGCCACCACCCCTGTGATGTCAATCCTGACCAGCATATCTGACTTAGGTCTGCTTGAAGCATGATAATTCAACCTCCGATACCACGATGGACATCTGGACAAATAGCCCACACTGTTATCCACCAATCTCCCTGGGCTGCTCGCCATGTTGCAGGAAGCAGCTGAGGGGGCTTGTGCTTTCAGGAGCTTAGTGGCAGTTGTCAGTTGTCGTCTTCAGTGTCTCCTGCAGGAGGAGGAGCTGCACTTGCTAATTCGTAGGCTTTCATTTCGCAGTTTACTGCGTTGGAAATTTCAAGCTTGGTGAACTCTGAAATCGCATCACGTGATTACATGAGACCAATAGAAGAACAAAACTTGACCTCACTGGACAGAAATTTTAAATATCGACCAATTGCTTGCTTTTTTATTGTCTAATCATCTTATTTAATCCTGCCCCTTTTCACAGCACCATACGACAGAATTTCACATGCACAAACTCTACTGTGACCGCAGCATTACTCTTCAAAGTGATTTGTCATCTGGCGATATCTCGTAATGTTGTTTCAACATTACTTGAAGTTAACAATCTGAAAGGGTCACCTTAGATAACCACAATTTTGTCATCATCATCATTTTATCACCATCATGTTCTTTTTTTTGCAATCATATTCTTCAATACTTGTAATAATGTAAAAAAAAAGATTTCTGAAAATTACAAAAAAAATCTTTTTCAAATGCTAACAAGCATTTACCAACAAACAAGCAAACAACAAAACATGTACTACAGGTATTCTATAACAAAACGTAAAAATAAAAGAGAAAGAAAATACAATGACGCTCATTTTTGTTTTTATTTTTTTGGTCCTTTTGTAATAAGCAGTTAAAAAAATCGCATCACGTGATTGCATGAGAAATCGCATCACGTGATTGCATAAGACCAATAGTAGAACAAAACATGACCTCACTAGACAGAATTTTAAATATAGACCAATTGCACGCTATTTTATTGTCTAATCATTTTATTTAATCTCGCCCCTTTTTACAGCACCATACGACAGAATTTCACACGCACAAACTCTAGTGTGACCGCGGCATTACTCTTCAAAGTGATTTGTCATCTGACGATATCCCCTAATGTCGTTTCAACATTACTTGAAGTTAACAATCTGAAAGGGTAACTTTAGATAACCACAATTTTGTCACCATCATCATTTAATCACCATCATGTTTTTTTTGCAATCTCAAAAAATTTTCTGAAAATTACAAAAAAAAATCTTTTTCAATTGCTAACAAGCATTTACCAACAAACAAGCAAACAACAAAACATGTACTACAGGTGTTCTATAACAAAACGTAAAAATAAAAGAGAAAGAAAATACAATGATGCTCATTTTTGTTTTTTATTTTTTTTGGTCCTTTTGTAAATAAACAGTTAAAAAAATCAAGGTGAACTTCAAAAGGTATTGCTATCTTTCACTTGACCAAATTGACCTGAACACACTTGACATCCTACATGGGGATTTCGTTTCGAGTTCGTTTTATCGTAATGTTTTGCATGAGCAAATATCAGGAACATTTTTATTTATTTCATGAACTCTTTAAAAAAAAACCTGCAGATTAATATGGAAAAGCTACTGGGTGGTTGGCATGGTGGCTCAGTGGTTAGCACTGTCACCTCACAGCAAGAGGGTTGCTGGTTCAAGTCACACCTGATCCAGTTGGCATTTCTGTGTGGAGTTTGCCCGTGTTTGCGTGGGTTACCTCCGGGTGCTCCAGTTTCCCCCACAGCCCAAAGACAAGCGCTATAGGTGAACTGAATAAACTAAAATTGTCTGTAGTGTGTGTGTGTGTGTGAATGAGTGTGTATGGGTGTTTCCCATTACTGGGCTGCAGCTGCAAGAGCATCCGCTGCATAAAGCATATGCTGGAATAGTTGGTGTTTCATTCCACTGTGGTGACCTCTGAATTAGAGACTAAGCCGAAGGAAATAAATGAAAAATGAAACTATTGGGTGTAACACAACCTGCATTTTATAAATATAGTCAAGCCCAAAATTATTAATGCCCCTGGAGTATCCCTTGTATATATAGTTGAAATTATTAGAATTATTAAAGACTCCCACGTGTTGTTTAACAAACAGAAGATTTATTTACTATAATAGATGTAATTACTATTTTTTTTAACTAACTATAAATAACTTTTGTTTTTGGTATGATGACAGTACATAATACAGTACAATGAACTTAAAATTTTTAAATGTAAAAGCTGCTTTATTCCAACCAAATTAAAAGATGTAAGATTTTCCTAGAAGAAAAATATTCTAGAAAAATTTAGAAAATTTCCTTGGTCTGTTATACATTGCTTAAGAAATAATTGGAGAAAAAACTTTTTTTTTAATTCAGAGGTGGGCTAATAATTCCGACTTCAGCTGTAATAAGTTTAGACCCTGCAATGTTAATATCAATGTCCACTACAGAAATCCCAGATTTAAGGATGAAGGACTAAATGACTGCCCATAAATCAGAGAGAGATGATTGAGACATCACAGATTAGACCAGCTATATTTGTAGATTATCCATGATGCTTGGAGATCTTTTGTCCTTGAGGTTCAGCTCTGAATTGTGTTACTGAAGATGCACAAAAGGTGTCACATGGAGCCTGTGAGTAAAAGGACCATGGCTTCCTTTAATCCTATTACTGCCACCCATATTGCAATGGATACCTCTCTGTAGGTCTTTATACTACTAGAATCTCTACATATAAATGAAAAATACATAATGTTTTTATATTAATCCAAGTCTGTATTCTCTTAGAGTAAAAAAAGGCCCAGGTTAATATATTAAGCCTCATAGTTATATCTATTCATTTTATTGTTCTTTTTATTCATTATGAAATGCTAAAGCACAATCTACCAGTGGTGTAATGTAACAAATTACAAATACTCAAATTTTGTAATTGAGTAGTTTTCCTCAGGAATTGTAAGTTACTAAGTAGCTTTAAAATATGTAATTTTAATTTACTTTGAGTACATTTTTAGTGCAGTATTGTTTACTTTCCTTCAACCTGCAGTCACTACTTTATTATTTCCTGTATGAGGATTAGAAAAATCAGTCCTGCGATTCATGTTTCATCAAATCACACATGGAAAGTAAATCGCATCATACTGAACTACCTCAGGACATGCAGCAAACTGTTTGAAAGCATTAAAAGTGTTGGAGAAATACTTTAGATATGTTTAGACTGAATGTCACTGATGAGAAGATGATGGATGTTTACTGTATGATGACCGAAATGGCCTTAAACAATAACTAAATGCACTACAGAATGTTACGTTTACACACACATGCACAAATTACATGTAAATGCATCAACCTTTCGCAGCATAAGTCTCACTACTTACTCTTAAGTACTTTTAAAAGGGCTACTTTTTCCCCATTCCTCATAATATTTACAACTGATACTTTACGCTACTTGAACTACATTTTGGGCAAGTAATGGAACTTTTACTTGAGTTAGATTTTTCAGTACTTTTTCCACCACTGCAGAAACAAAAGAGCATCATGCTCAGGGTGTCTGATAATTTAACATAAAGCAAACGTATATCTGCTGCTTTTTTAAGTGGCATGTTTTTAATGAACTGCACTTAACATTGGTATGATTTCTAATGAAGAATTATGCAAATGATTTTTTGGAAAGTTTGGTATCTACTAAATTGTGAGATCTGTGCAACAGGTTTCTGAAAACACAACCTGAATTAGTCATGATGTCTTCACAAACAATGTGTGTTATTATTTAATCAAATATAAAGTGTTTTATATTATATTTGTCTTTACTGGTGCCCTTTGGAAGTTCAAATCAGCCATGTGTGACTTCAGCGTTTGTTCATTTCCTTAGAGAAATGCAAATGTGCTGACGCCAGCTGCAGGGCAATCACAGCTTATTAGAACATTGGCTGTAATGTTTCCTCAACATTTTTCAACCACACACAGCACATTTTGGTCATTATCAACTGAATTTGAAGAACATATTCTAATCTAACAGCTATTATGTTATACTTGGAAAACTTGGAAGTGCCGTTATACCAAGAATTTTTTTTTTGTTGTTTAATAATTTGTGTCTCATTTGACTGTCAATTATCACACACACACACACACACACACACACACACACACACACACACACACACACACACACACACCACACACACACACACACACACAGACGCATTTGCTCAGATTTTTACTACAGCCTGTCAAATGCTGTATCCACCCATAGAGGTGGTCAGCGGGCCCCTTTCATTCATGCGTTTTCCCGTGGCCCCTCAGTTCAATGTTAACGTCCAGCAGGTCCCACCCTCCAGCTTTTCACACCCTCATCTCCTCTGTGCTGTCCAGCTGGCTGTAACCCCTGACCTTTTGACCCTCACTCCTGACCCTTGGATTCGTTCCCACGGCACACCTTTTTGTACGGATCTCACGGTGGCAATGGCTGCCACGGTAACAGATGGATAGAACGCTGAAAATAACTTTATTCAGCTGAGAGGTGGACACTCTGACTGAAATGTTCTTCAATAACCATCTCACAGCATTTCTGAACTTTGTGATTTTAACACTGTTTAAATTTAGAACATTGTACATGCACATCAGACTCTTTGAAAATCAGCATTTGTTATAGGACAACACTTTACTTTATCTGAATCACTTACTCTATATTTGAAAGAAAGCTGACCAATATTTACATCAATTTACATTTACAACACTGATCTATGATTTACAATATGTGCTATGCAGCCCTATCTTAAAAATGATACATTAATCAAACTACTTAGTCATTAAAGTTAGGGGCAAATGATTATTGATTCTGACAGTCATTAGATGATAACTTATAGAGGATAAAAATGTCCTCCAAAATGTAAAGATGCACAGAACCAACTATCCCAGATTTGCAGGGCTATCTGTTGTGATCTGGTATTAGTTTTATGAAAGCCCCTTAAGCAATTCTAAATTTAACATTTTGTGTCTTGTGCCTAAAGAAACACAGCTTGCATAGACTTAATCATTGTGTAGTAAAGTCACTCTACATAAGTCAGTCAACATGTCCACAGATTTAAGGCAAGTTTATTTAAATAGCACATTTCATACACAGTGGCAATTAAAAGTGCTTTACACAGTAAAAAAACATACTTAAGTTAAAGTACCATTACTTACCTAAAAATGTAGTGCGAGTAAAAGTATCTGTTTTAAATAATACCTAAAGTATGAGTAAAAAGTAGACCTTTCAAAAGTACTCAAGAGTAGTGAGTATTATGCTGTAAAAAGCTGATGCATTTACATGTAATTTGTGGATGTGTGTAAACGTAACATTCTATAGTACATTTAGTTATTGCCCAGCAGGCACACAATGTCATAAGACATTAATATTGGGTTAGATTTAGGTTGTGATGTTAGGTGACCAAAATTTAATGTCTAGCTAGCATCTAATGACAATGTTATTTTGATGTCCAGTAACAATGTCAAATGACGTTGATATTTTGTTGATTTTAGGTTGTGTTAGAAAGTGACCAAAATCCAACGTCGAGCCAACATCTTAAACCAACGTCATATTGACGTCAATATACTGACATTTATTCGTCAGGTATGGCAACCAAAATCCAACATCTGATATACGTCATAGTGGTAACGTCCACACAGCATCAAGCTGTAACATCATTAGACGTTAATATTGGGTTGATTTTAGGTTGGACATTGATGTCAGTCTGATGGTGGGTTCTGATCTCAACCCGATTTTCATTTCCAAACAAAAGGCAACGTCCCCACGGCGTTGGGGTACAACGTCAATTTAAGGCCATTCTGGTCATCATACAGTAAACATCCGTCATCCTCTAATCAGTGACATGTATCTAAACAGTCTCTGGGTCAATGCGTGTAAAGATTTTGGACATCTTCTTGGACACTTTTAATGCTTCCAACAGTTTGCTGTGATTTATAATCGCCCATGTCTTGAGGTAGTTCATTATGGTGCGATTTACCTTCTATGTGCTTTTTGATTGGACAGGAATCACAGGACTGATTTTTCTAATCCCCATAGACAAGACAAAAAGTAGTGACTGCAGATTGAAGGAAAGTAAAGGAGTAAAAGTACCAATGTAAATTAAAATTTCTGAAGAAACTACTCAATTACAGTAATTTGAATATCTGTAATTTGTTACTTTACACCACTGCCTTTACATACACAGGAATAAAAGAGACAAGTACAAGAAAATAAAAACAAATAATAAAAGTGATTAAAAACAGATAAAAATGTGATTAAAACAGGTTATAAAAGAAATGAAAAAGAAAAGAAATACATAATAGTGCAATCTGTCGGACGTAGCACAGTGCTCATTCAGTAAAGGCACAGCTAAACAGATGTGTTTTCAGTCTTGATTTGAACGTGTCTAATGTTGGAGCACATCTGATCATTTCTGAAAGCTCATTCCAGCAACCGGGGGACGCAGTACCTGAAGGCGAATTCACCCTGCTTTGAATGAACTCTTGGAATTTCTAGTTTATATGATCTTAAAGATCTGAGTGATCTGTTAGGTTTGTATTCAGTGAGCATATCTGTAATGTATTGAGGTCCTAGGCCATTTAGTGATTTATAGATGAATAATAATAATTTAAAATCTATTCTGAACGTAACTGGGAGCCAGTGTAAAGACCTGAGAATAGGTATGATGTGCTCTAATTTTCTGGTTCGGGTCAGAATTCAGGCAGCAGCATTCTGGATGAGCTGCAACTGTCTGACTGTCTTTTTGGGAAGGCCAGTGAGGAGTCCATTACAGTAATCCACTCTGCTGGTGATAAAAGCATGAACAAGTCTTCACTGGAAACAAAGCATCTAATTCTTGCAATGTTTTTGAGATGATAGTATGGTGATTTAGTTACTGCTTTGACATGACTACTGAAACTCATATCTGACTCTAGAATCACATTTTAGTCAATGAAGTGGCTCAAAAAGATTCACTTCAATCTGACATGACAGTAAGTGACCAGAAAGAGAAAAGATTGTTGTGAACAGTTTGTTTGTGGTAAAATCTGTTAAATTGGGGCTTGTTAAAAAAGGGTGCATACTTCATGTAATTGTGGCCTTTATTAATGACTAGAATCTCAAATACAAAGAGCAGGGCAAGTCTAAATTAACTTGAAGTTTATCTTCAGTATTAAGTGCTTTTTTGTTTTGTTTTTTTTGCTTTATGGCCTTTGAGGAGGTGTTGTGGAAAAGCTTGTGGAGTCTTTCACCATTTACAGAGAAATCTGTTGCCCTTTGACCCTTTTATTGAGTAAACAAGACAACAAACAAGATAACAACAAACAAGACCTTAGGGTCTATTTCTGAAATACTAAAACAAATGACTAACAAAGACCACCTAAGTGCTTTTTTAAGGACTAACATTAGATTTTCCAAAATGCTCCAAACGGTTGAGCTGAAATCCCACATTCGGACTTGTTCAGTTCTACATTTCTAACTCTCCAACCTGCATCTGTATCTCCATCTCTCCCTCGCACTGCCTCCGCCTTCTCTCTTTCTCTCTCGCCTGGTTCATTGTGTCCGTGGAGATTTTCTCCATTGAGCTTGAGTCTCTTAGGAAACCCCAGTCCTGCATAAAATGAGGGGGACTGAGAAAAGGAGGTTAGGAGGGAGGAAGGGGAAAAGAGGAGGGGAAAATCTAGAGAAGGGACACAAAATTTGAGGGACAGTGTGAGGATCGAACAGAAGATGTTGAGGAGGTTCAGAGGAGTGGATCAGAGAGGAGACTACCAGCAGCATCATGTAGAGGAGGACGTAAGAACATCTGTCATTCTGGCCCAAGGATCTAAACCTGATAACTCTTAACAATACTCTTTTTCTAAACAGGCCTTACCCGAGGAATCTTTCATAGCACCAGAGTTGTTTCTAGCTCAGAAGACGTAATGGAATTCTAAGATGTGGTTTGTTTAAGTATCATAATGTTTCTCTGAAAATTCTTTAGAAGCAAGCAAGGGTAAATCGTTGGTAGGCAACAAGAGTACTAAGCTATAAACGTGGATCAGGTCATTTGGTATTGTGGGAATTAAATGAGAAATGGTTGGTTTATGTTGAGATACATGCTGATTTTGAACACTGTTGAGATCTCTTCTGAAGTCCTAGAGAAGTTCACTGGAACCTTTTTGTCAGGGGAACATTTGAAAAGTAAATTATGATTTTATTACGATCGTGCCTAAAGATGGATTGAAAATGTCAATTTTTTTTCTATTGCTGTGGGTAAAGAGTTCTGTGTTTTGGAACTTTGTTTTACTGAGTTAGCTATTAGCAGGTGGAATCTCAATGTGCAGACATTTTCTGTAAAAATTTGGGAGAAATTCTCAGAAATGTGGAAGTAATAAGTGATTAGCAATAAGTGATATGTTGTAGTTTTATACAGAGTTGTGCACACACACATTGTATGTGGACCTGACAACTCTTTCCATTGATTCCACAAATGTCAAGCAAATATTTTTGAAAATCAGACAATCTGATGACTGATGGATAGATAAAACACATAAATGCCATCTGTGCCATTTTATGCTGATGAAGTTGCATTGTAAGTGCACAAGAAAGCAGCACTTAATTATATATCTCTCTTAAAGTCTTAATTCAGTTAAAACCAATAGGCACAAAAGGAGAGGGAAAAAATCTTTTGGGACAATTTTTAAGCAGCATTTAGTAAAAAGCCATGGAGACCGAAGCATATTTACAGCCTGTCAAAGTTGGAGAAACTGAATGGTTTGATTTATCTCAGATCTTTTGTGTGAGTATTTGAGTTATGGGTTAAGACCCTGCAGTTGAGCTGTGCTATTATCTGAAGCTCTGTGCTTTGATCGCTTAGGCCATGAGGATCCTATTGTGACTGCACAGCTGCCCGGAGTGCTGACCCTCTCACCGCTGACTATTGTGTCTGGTCAATCACTTATTAAGACCCTAACACAGCAGGGAGAGACCACTGCTTCTCTTCTTCTTTCTCTTCTCTTCTCTTCTCTTCTCTTCTCTTCTCTTCTCTTCTCTTTCTTCTCTTCTCTTCTCTTCTCAGTTCGTCTGTCTGGTTTGATACTGACGGTCAGGTGCTGATTGTCCAAACGCAATTCTTGTGCTTGTGTGAAGCAGGAGTTGTGGTTGGACATCACGCTCCTGTCTGGTCCTCACATCTCCAGAATGGGCCAAGTAAAGGTTTAATAAGGACTCGGGTCCTTCAAACAACAGTTGACAGTTTTTAAAATAAGGCACTAATTCAGCTTTTGGTGATTTGGTTCCGTTTTCTGTTCAGTCCTTAGATTATTCATGTACACTCAAAAAAATATATATATTTTTTTGCTTGTTCAAACTACTTATTTAAAATAAGTTGAAACAACACAATTCTTGAGATTTCATTGGGACAACCTAATTTTTTATGTTCAATCCACATTAAATTTGTTAAAGTGTTAAGTTAACTTAATCAATTTGAGTGGGTACAACCTGAACGAATTGTGTGAAAAATTTTTTTTTACAGTGTATTAAACCAGACTTTGGTTACACAATTATTCCATTTTGCAATACTTTGGTTTCACAGAAAACTCGGGTGAATGAGTCATGAAATTTACCATTTTTTTTCTCTTAGATGTGTATTAGAGCAGTGGCCGATGGACACTCAACTCCTAAGGATCATCAAGGTGACATGAAGCTACTTAAAAAAAGACAAATATTGGAAATATTATGGCTATAATATTGCTAAAACAACTAGAAGAGAAGGTATTAAATTCACTCACTTTTATGTATGTGTAATTATCTACATTTTAAAATAATTTAATCGACAGATCTACCGATATAAAGCAGGGTATCTTAAATGGGGGAAGCCATTCAAAGAACTAACTAATTAACTAAAGAAAGAAAGAAAGAAAAGAAAGAAAGAAAGAGTGGACCATGTGTCTCTAGGTGACCTGTGAACATGCAAATGATGGTTAAATAAAGATATTTATAATTAGAATAGAGAGAGTTTCAGGGGAGAACAAGCACAGACAATACAAATGAATATGACCTAATCTAAATGTATCCTTTTGATTTCGATTGCATATATTGTGTCTAGTGTCTTTTATTTGTTTTAACCAGATTAAGGAGAAACTAATTTGATGATTAAGAGATCCATAACTAACTCTAAAAAAGACTTCTAAATAAAAAAAAAACAAATTCATTTATCATTTTTAATACTTAATACAAATACTTTAAGACAAAAAATGTATGATGTAAAAGATATAAACTAAAACAGAGATTTAAAGATAAAGCAAATAAAAAATATAAGGAGTGGCTCTTAGAACTTGAACTTTTACATTGAAAAAAACAACAACATTGTGTCAAAACAACAAGGTGAAAATCTAAATTCAAAAGAATAAAAAAGCTCAATTCAAAGGTATAGGTGTGACAATCTATCTGTGCAGATGGAAATGAAAAAAAAAAGCAAACAGAGAAACAGCAGAAAGAAAGAATGAGGGAGAGAGAGATCAAGAGAGATGTGCATTAATATGCTAATTGCCTGAGTCAATACACAACAGTTCTACTGACCAGACTAATCACTGCTGGACACACACTGAGGTTAATCCCCCCCCTCACTCCCCCATACACGCACACACACTAATCCTCACTCACATTAGAAGCATGTGTGGTGCACCATCAGGCATGCTGCACATTTGCATGGACACACCACTACCCACTTCATCCACCCGCCCAGCCACACACACACAATACTATTCTCTTGTCTTTACTAAAATATATAGTACAAATAGTGCATTGGAATTCTTACATTCTTCTAATGTTATTTTATTTTCAGTGTGTCAAAGGCTGACTGACATTTCGGCATGAATAAACTTTGTTGTTTTTGGAATTTGTATAACTTGTACTAATGTAAATATGTTGTGGAAGTAGACAACTTCCATAATATTGTTTTTTTCTTCAATAAACTCAATAAACTTTTCTTTACACATTATTTACTTCTTACTGGCTTGTCGTCTCATTGGTAGGCTACACACCAACAGTTATGATTTAAAAAAGTATAAGAGCAACAACATTAACAACTTAACAAGTATAATGATTTGCAGTATAAACGCATTTATTCATTCATTCATTCATTTTCTTTTCGTCTTTTAATAGTCCCTTTATTAATCTGGGGTTGCCACAGCAGAATGAACCGCCAATTTATCCAGCATATGTTTTACGCGGCGGATGCCCTTCCAGCTGCAACCCATCACAGGGAATCACCCATACACTTCCATTCACACACATACACTACGGTCAATTTAGCTTAACCAATTCACCTGTACCGCATGTCTTTGGACTTGAGGGGGAAACCGGAGCACCCGGAGGAAACCCACACGAACACGGGGAGAACATGCAAATTCCACACAGAAATGCCAAATGACCCAGCCAAGGCTCTAATCATCGACCTTCTTGCAGAACAGAATGAGCAGAAATTATTTTAGAAATTATTTAAAAATCACTTCTGCAGTTCACACTTACAGATGTTTGAATTAATAATCCAGGGAGAGGGCTCGAAAAAAACGCCCTAACTCGCGTTATTCCGCTTGTCAGGAAAAAAGAGAGATATAGGGGGTCTGAGTGAAGTGTCTAGCCCAGCCCCGGGATGCTCCTCCAAAATGCAAATTGGTGACAGGACAACAGTCAGACAGGTATACAGTGGGTACGGAAAGTATTCAGACCCCCTTAAATTTTTCGCTCTTTGTTATACTGGCAGCCATTTGCTAAAATAATTTAAGTTGATGTTTTTCCTCATTAATGTACAACAGCACCCCATATTGACAGAAAACACAGAAATTGTTGACATTCTTTCAGATTTATTAAAAAAGAAAAACTGAAAAATCACATGGTTCTAAGTATTCAGTCCCTTTGCCAGTATTTAGTAGAAGCCCACGTTTTATGTAATACAGCCCATAAGTCTTTTTGGGGAAAGATGCAACAATTTTTTCACACCTGGACTTGGGGATCCTCTGCCATTCCTCCTTGCAGATCACTTCCAGTTCTGTCAGGTTTCATTCATTCATTTTCTTTTCGGCTTAGTCCCTTTATTAATATGGGGTCGCCACAGCGGAATGAACCACCAACTTATCCAGCATATGTTTTTTTACGCAGCGGATGCCCTTCCAGCTTGCAATCCATCTCTGGGAAACTCCATACACCACTCATTCACACTCACCACAATACGGACAATTTAGCCTACCCAATTCACTTGTACCGCATGTCTTTGGACACCCCACTCGAACGTGGGGAGAACATGCATCTGTCAGGTGTGTATATATATATATATATATATATAATATATATATATATATATATATATATATATATATATATATAGATATATATATATATATATATATATATATATATATATATAAAGTTGAAACCAGAAATGTACATACACTCTAAAAAAAGAACCATAAACCATTTTTTAAAAAATGTCTGATGGTAAATCATACTACACATTTTACTATTTTAGGTCCGTTAGGATTACCTAAATGATTTACATTTGCTAATGCCAGAATAATGAGAGAAATTGGTTATTAATTTCTAGACAGTCAAAGTTTACATACATTTTCTTGTATTTTTTTAGCTTTGCTTTTTAAAACTGTATAACTTGGTCAAATGTTTTGGGTATCCTTCCACAAGCTTCTCAATAGTTTGAAGGACTTTGGCCCATTCCTCCTGACAGAATTGGTGTAACGAAGTGAAATTTGAAGGATGTCTTGCTCGCATAAGCTTTTTCCTCTCTGCCCACAAATTTTCTATAGGATTGAGTCAGGGCTTTGTGATGGCCAAAACATTCACTCTGTTGTCCTTAAAGCACATTTTAACTAATTTGGCAGTATGCTTAGGTCATGGTCTGTTTGGAAGACCCATTTGTGGGCAAGTTTTAATTTCCTGGCTGATGTCTTGAGATGTTGCTTCAGTATTTCTACATAATGTTCTTTTCTTCATGATGCCATCTATGCTGTGAAGTGGACCAGTCCCTCCTGCCAACAAAACAGCCCCACAACATGATGCTTGCCGCCCCCATACTTCACAGTTGGGATGGTGTTCCTAGGCTTGTAACCTTTCCCCTTTGGTCCCTCCAAATGTAACACTGGTCATTATGGCCAAACAGTTCAATCTTAGTTCCATCAAACCACAGGACATGTCTCCAAAAATTATTCCTTTCCTAGTGTAATTTAGTAAATTGTATGTGGCTTTTTTATTGATTCTGGCTTGTTGATTTTCCAATGTTGTCACACAAGGAAGCAGTGTGTTTGAGGTTTTTGTGCCTCCAATTAACTCAAATGTTGTCAATTAGCCAATCAGAACTTCCAAAACCTTGACACCATCATTTGAGCTTTTTCATAGGCATAATAATCTTATTGTATATAAACTTGACTTTCAAGAAATGTTATAACAATTCTCAAAAAATTCTCTCTCGTTATTCTGCTATTAAGCATAAACAGAAACAAATTTGATAATCCTAACTTACCTAAAAGTGAAAAAGTTTAGTCACATTAACATCTGACTTTTTTTAATGATTATGTGCCTTTTTATACAATGTATGTAACTGAACAGTGTATCCAAATTGAACAGAGGAAAAACAATCTTGGTTTACCGAGAAATATTTAATAACATTGGATGCTTAACCATGCACTTAAAGCAGCATTTAATCATATTAAATATTACTTACCAATCCTTTGGTGTTTAAAACCTTGGAAAAGATCTTTTAAAAATATGGTTGATCCTGTATCAGCAAAAACTGAAATGACCTCCAAAGGAACTTCTCCCTAAGCGTAAATGATGACGATTTCCACTTGTTGCCTCAAAAAAGTCCTTCTGCTAAATATGAGGAAAAGAAAACAAACAACCATTTTACATTCATACATTTAAATATATAGCGGGTAAAATAACAGACATATCAGGTCATGTGAATTTTATCGATGCAAATTCCACTTATTAAAAAAGCTTGAAACATTCAATAATTTTACATTTACATGAAACATACAGGGCACCATGGTGGCGCAGTGGGTAGCAGGATCGCCTCACAGCAAGAAGGTCACTGGTTCGAGCCTTGGCTGGGTCAGTTGGCATTTTTGTGTGGAATTTGCATGTTCTTCCCTGTGATCGCGTGGGTTTCCTCCGGGTGCTCCGGTTTCCCCCACAAGTTCAAAGACATGTGGTACAAGTGAATTGGGTAAGCTAAATTGTCAGTAGTGTGTGTGAATGAGTGTGTATGGATGTTTCCCAGTGATGGGTTGCAGCTGGAAGGGCATCCGCTGTGTAAAACATTTGCTGGATAAGTTGGCGGTTCCAATTTCACTACATGACAGTGTGTTTGACTACATGGAAGTGTATGTGACAAATAAAGGCCTTTGATTGATTCATTCCGCTGTGGCGACCCCAGATTAATAAAGGGACTAAGCCGAAAAGAAAATGAATGAATGAATAATGAAACATACAATAATCTTATGGAAAATGTCTTACATACTCCTTCTTGTAATATGGGTCTTTCAATGATAAGAACAAAGTGATAAAAATATCATGGTTTCGGTTTTATAACGGTATTGTAATTACTGCTCTAAAATATGTTGTTTTTTAAATGTCTGGGTAAAAAACAACTACTTTTTCCCCATTGAACACAATCAATTTATTTTAATTTTAAAATATTTTGGAACAGTAGCTTTTGATGTGGAGGATCCTTTTCAGCTGAAGATACTGTGCCCTAAAAGCTAAATAAAATAGTTGTAAAAAACACGTAAAAAAAACCTTACATATGTGATGTTTATGTCTCTTTGTGACGATAATAGACTCGTATGCTGGAGTAAACATAGCTCTTTTTATTTCTCACTCGCACACTGTAGGTGCGTTCGACTTCATGCAGCGCTGCGCAGATCAATCGAAATCTGTCTTAAAGCGGTGCATGCCGGTTAGAATTTTTGGCCGGATTGAAGCTGCGCTGACGCCATGTGACTGTCACATGTGGCATCAAAGTACCGCGACAGCGCTCCGAGATCAGACGACTGACTCAGCCCGTGCAGCACCTGAAGAGCGCCTGCTGGAACTGCGATGACGACACTGATGTTACACGATTGGCCGAGTTCACAGCATGACAACAACCACGTGTGTTTTGGGTTTATTACTGGACAAATTCCGATTCACAAATTTCAAAACAAACAATTAAATGTTCATACCCTCTCTATCTTGTAATGCTTGTATGCTTATTAAAAATATATTACTGCAGTATCATCTTTTGTTAAATAATTTGTTAATAATGTCTAGATTGTTTGAACAGGTTTATTCGGCCTTTTTTATACAGACAACTGTATTATACATTTTAGTAAATGACCAAATATTAACTCAAATCAGTCATACAGACTTATAATAAAATAATTATCATCATTGATCCTGACACTCCTATAAAGATTTCTTAACAAATTAAGTAAAAAATATTTTACTAAATATAAAAATATATGATTATAAAATATTTTATTTCCTGTCAAGCCGTTTATGCAGAAATGTTAAAAGTGTCATTGATGTACCTGCTCTTTCTGGGTATTTTCTATTTAGTGTAGCTCATTTATTGTGCTCCTTTTGTTCAATCTCTATGGATTAAAGTGCTTTTTAAAAAATGTTTTTATTATCCAAAATAATCATTGTTTAAGACTTAATCAAAACACCTTGTTTTGGGTTTTACATTAATAAATAGGAAAGTTCTAAATCTATAAATGTAAATAAATGTAAACCCTTTTTTAGCATATTCAAACAAGCACTGGGAACAGTATTGACATACCATTCAACATCTAGTAGCCCAAAGACTGATGTTTAAACTCCAAGAATTTGTGCTTATTGTTTTGTTTAATAGGCCTATTTGTGGATATTTATTTCCTTTTTATGTGCTCTCCACTTATTTCTCATGTGTTTGTTATATAGGCTACTTAAATTTAATTCATAATTCCCTTGTTTAAAAATGAATTATAGTTTGTAGAGACTGTTCTATGTGTACTGTAAACCTTTTGTTGTTATTGCAATAAACAAACAAATAAATAAAGGATCACGTCATGTGATCGGTCATCATGATAGCAGCAACTTCGAGCCCCGAAGGTCTGGCTTGACGGCTCCGTTTTCAACTCCGCCCCCGCCTGCGCACGGCTAATCTCGTTGATCACCGGCTGCAGCTGTGCTTCATGTCGAACGCACCTAGTGTTTCCTTACATGCGGCCACCTGCATGTGACGTCGACTCACGTGACTCCACAGGTCACATCAAAATGCATATGTTACAACATATACCTTAGGAACTAGAGATGCGCGGATCAGCTCAAATGTCACCCGAATCCGCTTCTTTATTCTAATCATCCAACCCGCCACCCGCCCCGCACATATTATTTTATCTGATATATATATCCGCACCCGGACCCGCACCCGATCGCCACTTTAATAATTCTATAATTCTTTGTTTTAAGCATGATGATAGGGGTTACTTTCTCCGCAATGTCCGGCGGCAGAGTACAGCTCGTTAATTCATGCTCGAGCAATGATGAGACGGACAAAAGTACTCAATGCATGCCCTTCTTATGCCTCCTTACTTATTTCAGTGTTTTCAGGTTCACAGTGCAAAACAGCTCCCGGGTGGAATTACTGAAGTAAACATAAAACAAAACCGGATAAAACTTTCTCCCTCTAATTCACCGCACGCACAGCACACAGCGAGAGCTCACGTCACACAGCATGCGTGTCGAACTACACTACCCACAATGCCCCTCGCTATGGACTACAACTCAACGTAAAAGCAGTCCTAAAGCGGCCACACTATTTGCCCTCTCCTGCAACATAGGTCACCGTGGATCGTTCGTTATTAACAGCAGATTCAGCTTATTTACATATACAGGAAAAAGAACAAAAACGGTGTCACTTCACCCTAAACAGCAGCTATGTTGTGTGTACTTGGCCCTTTTCTTAACACTGTGCAAAAACAGAATAGCATCTACTGTGCCTGGATTTGGGCGATTCCGCCTCGCCTCCAAAACACGGCTGGCTGCACTAAATGAGCGTTCGCGCAAACCGCTTGTTGCAGGAATGCACAAGCTTCTTCTTGCAAGGCGCTGCAGTCGTGTAAATAAGCGATCTATTTCTCCCAGAATGATAGCAGATTTCCCTCTGATGGACTCCTCTAACTGAAGTTAGCACAGTACTCTTGCACTTCATCCATTATTTTGGGCGTCTCTCATCTTCACATTCTGCGAAGTCCACTGTCGGCTTTTTTGCTGGTCAACTGCTATGACCCGCTACATCCCACCCGCAATTAATCATAATGTATTTTTTATTACCCGACCCGCCCGACCCGCGGATTATCCGCAGCGCCCGCGGATTTAACCGCCATCCGCGCATCACTATTAGGAACAGTATTACAGAATATTTTGGCGGTTTTAAAACCTTGACTTTTCCAAACCGCGGTAAACCTTGAAAATGGTTATCGTCCCATGCCTAAATGTGAAAATTTTAAATCTTAAATGCTATAGTTCTTTACCCATGCCTCACTGTCATGTACCCCACCAGTTAACAAGCAGTCTTATCAACTCTTTTGACAAAATATCAGTGGCCTTGTACTCTTCAACGATTTCTTCACCTTTAGATTTTTATTTTAAGGAATCTAGCATCTAAGTTAAAACAAAAAAACTGTTTACTTAGATGTCATTCTTTAGTGTCGCAACAATGATTATTTGTGCTGAATATCATTCCAGAAGTAAATGATAATAAATATAATTCATTAGCTAATCTATATTAATATGATTCTGCATATATTTGTATATAGTAGTCAACATTTGAAGTGGATCAAAAAAAAGTATTTCATAGTGCCACGAATAATTCAATGTATTGAACACGTGTTTATACAGGTGCTGGTCATATAATTAGAATATCTTCAAAAAGTTGAATTATTTCACTAATTTCATTCAAGAAGTGAAACTTGTATAATGTATACAATCTTTCCACACAGATTGATATATTTCAAGTGTTTATTTCTTCTGATTTAGATTATTTTGATAACAACTAATGAAAACTCCAAATTCAGTATCTCATAAAATTTGATTATTGCGAAAAGGTTCATTATTGAAGACACCTGGTGACACAGTCTAATCAGCTAATTAACTCAAAACACCTGCAAAGGCCTTCAAAGGGTATTTCAGTCTAGTTCTGAATGCTACACAATCATGGGGAGAATGGCTGATCAGAGGTTATACAATAGATGACCATTTACATCAGGGGTGCTAAACCATATTTCTGGACATCGACCTTCCTGCAGTTTTCAGTTGCAGCCCATATCAAACACAGCTGCCTGTAATTATCAAGTGCTCCTCAGGTTCTTATTAATTGGTTCAGGTGTGTTGATCAGGGTAGGAGCTGAAATCTGCAGGAAGGTCGATTGCCAGCAACAGGGTTGGTCACCCATGATTTACATCTTGCACAAGGAGGGCAAGACATGAAAAGGTCATTGCAAAAAAGCCTGCCTGTTCACAGAGCTCTGTGTCCAACACATTATAGAGAGGCGAAGGCAAGGAAAAGATGTGGTAGAAAATAGTGTGCAAGCAATAGGGTTAACCGCACCCTGGAGAAAATTGTGAAACAAAACTCATTCAAAAATGTGGGGGAGATTCACAAAGACTGGACTGCAGCTGGATTCAGTGCTCAAAGAACCACTACACACAGACGTATCCAAGATATGGGTTTCGTATTCCTTGTGTCAAGCCACTCTTAAACGCGTCAGAAGCTTCTCACCTGGGTTAAAGACTGGACTGCTGCTGAGGGGTCGAAAGTTATGTTCTCTGATGAAAGTAAATTTAGCATTTCCTTTGGAAATCAGGGTCCCAGAGTCTGGAGGAAAAGAGGAGAGGCACACAATCCACGTTACTTGAGGTCCAGTGTAAAGTTTCCAAAGTCAGTGATGGTTTAGGTGCCATGGCATCTGCTGGTAGTTGCTCCGTTGTGTTTTCTGGGGTCCAAGTTCAATGCAGCTCTATACCAGGATGTTTTAAAGCATGTCATGCTTCCTGCTGCTGACCAACTTTATGAAGATGCAGATTTCATTTTCCAACAGGACTTGGCACCTGCACACACTGCCAAAACAAGCCGGGCTCTCAAAACACTTGAGCAGTGCCACAGACTAATCGACTCCATGCCACACCGCATTGCTGCAGTAATTCATGCAAAAGGAGCCCCAAATAAGTACTGATTGCTATGCATGCACATACTTTTCATGTTCATACTTCTCAGTTGGCCAAGATTTCTAAAAATCATTTCTTTGTATTGGTCTTAGTAATATTCAAATTTTCTGAGATACTGAATTCTGGGTTTTCATTAGTTGTCATCAAAATAAAATTAAATAAAAACTTGAAATTTATCAATATGTGTGGAATGAATGTATACATTATACAAGTTTTACTTTCTGAATGGAATTAGTGAAATAAATCAACTTTTTGAAGATATTCTATTTATATGACTAGTACCTGTACATCATGTCAGCACAGAACTCATGGTGTCAGAGCTATTAAAAAACTGAAGACTTTAATAATGTTTTAATAATTATGTCGGGTACTGTGACAAAATTTAATTTATATTTTTATACTTCGACACATTGCATTATTATCAGCAGTGGTTATTTTCTGTTTATATTTATTTGGAAATATGGTCCAAAGTGCTATGTATATGGACTTTCCTTTTCTTTGATTTTTTTAACTTCATGCTCTCCATCTGAATTCCGCGCGCCAGAAGAATCACGTGATTGCAAACGACTTGCGGATGTGACGTAAACGTGACACTCTTGGCGATGCACTGGCCGGATGCTGCGCATTGTGCGCAAGCAGATGCATATAGACCATATTTGATAGACGTAGTCAAAAGAATTGTGCAGAACTGAAAAAAATTAACCTTCACATGGATTTACTTCAGACTTTTATTATTTTGATTTTTATTGTAGCCTTTTAGACGTTTCTTACCTATATAAAACTTTGTGCTTTATCTTTGTGTTATTGTTAGTATGAAGGGTCCGTGGTGGTGGACGTTGGTGTCTGTTTGTGTGTTGTGTGTGTGTGTTGCGTATAAACCGGTGATCGTCGTTCACGGGCTCTTTGATAGCTCAGCTGACTTCGTCCACCTACACCGATTCATCAACCTGGTAAACCATTAATCTGATATGTGTCACCTATCGTTTACTCTGTTTTACCTGTTATTGGTTGCTGAAGAGTATCAAATGTGTATGTTTGCAAAGGGTCAATATACACACAATAACTCTTTAATAGAGATTTATAATAGTACGAAACGGTTGTTGAGTTGCCATTGTATGTTTCACATAGAATTTTTGCCATATCAGACGAACCATTAATGGAACCAAGAATGAACAAAATTGATGTATGATTGAGTCATTTATTGCTATAAAGGCGTTTTATTATTGTTGTTTACTATGAGTCTTGAAGTTACATGTGCGATACAAACAAACACTTCTTGTTTGCAGAAGACAGATTGTCTGTTGTCATGTATAATAATTTTGTGTGTGTTTGTGTGTGTGTGTGTTATGGTGACAGTCTCACCCGGGCACTAATGTCACTGTCCTGGACCTGTTTGACCGCAGTGCCAGCCTGCAGCCCCTCTGGAAGCAGGTGGAGGGCTTCACAGAAGCCATATATCCCATCATGCAGAATGCAGCTGATGGTGTCCACTTGATCTGCTACTCACAAGGTTTGTAACCAACAAAATGATCTGTGTGATGAATTAATGAATAGGCTTGGTTACAGGGGATTGTTAGGCACAAAAAGCAAGCACCACATGTTGATTTGCAACATTATAAAGGTATATGTCAAAACTGAACAATTGAATAGAACCCCATTTGTCGTTGTTTATATATATATATATATATATATATATATATATATATATATATATATATATATATATATATATATATATTATATATATATATATGACATTACTGTAATACGTTTTTTACATTTAAAGCAGCCTAAATGAATGCAGATGGCATCATGATTTCAAAAAGCTTTATGAGAAACTGTTAACAAGTACAGTTTGGGTTGTACTTAATTGTCAGATGAATAGTTAAATAAATGCACAATGCAAACCTTAATTTTGTGTAAACTAATGTTTTTTTTTCTTTGTGATTTATGAGCCAAAGGTGTTCATTATTATATATTAACACTAATGCAAGGCTATGTCTAATTGTGTCGCAGGTGGCTTGGTATGTCGAGGAATTCTGTCCACTCTCCCAGACCATAATGTACACTCTTTCATATCTCTGTCTGCTCCACAGGCAGGACAGTATGGAGGTAACCCACTTTTTAGTTCTGCTGAGGGACACATTTAAAACATGCTGACCTAGTTAAACATTGAATTTAATGTTTTTGTGTTATGTGGTTATTTGGAAATATTAACTTTTACTGGTTCTGCTCATGTTTTATTTATTTTTTTTATTTATTTTATTTGTTTGCAGACACAGACTATTTGAAGTACCTGTTCCCTCAGTTTGTCAAATCCAACTTGTTTCATGTGTGCTATACTGCAGTGGGCCAGAAAATATCCATCTGTAACTACTGGAATGGTGAGTAGATGGATTGATCATGCATGTCATATTTAAAGAGAGAGAAGGATCACTACAATTTGCAAATTCTCTGTCTGTTATTTTCAAAACTCGATTGGGAGTTTATGTTAATGACATTTCATTATTAGTAGCAGTTTCTTTGGGATGTTACAATATGGAACTTTGCTGTCATACCATGGCTACATTAGGAGCAATGATATTACAAAGATTTTAACTGGTGGTGCATGTGTAGGGCTTGGTGCTGTGGGCTATTTTCAGGTTTTTCAGGGTTTAAAAAAAATAATAATAATTAAAAAAAATATATATATATATATATATATTTTTTTTTCATTATTTTTTATTATTATATATAAATAAGTATACACAGTTAAAGTCAGAATTATTAACCCCCCTTTGAATTTTCTTTTCTTTTTTTTTTTTTTTTTATATTTCCCAAATGATTTTTAACAGAGCAAGGACATTTTCACAGTATGTCTGATAATATTTATTCTTCTGGAGAAAGTCTTAACAATTATCATATAAAATAAAGCTTCTTTATTTTGGTCTCTTCTCAAGACAAGATTTAAAACCGATCTAAAATGGTAGAGATTAAGCCAAAGGAAGCTTGTATAATTCTTATTTTTATCCATGATCTCACTTTCTCTCAGATTTCACTCCCTGGAGCATCTGACATCATGTACCTCACACAGGACATGCGTTAGTGCTTCCCCTACCATAATACACCTAAAACACGGATTCCCATTAAACTCGTCAAAGGCAGGGAAGTGTTTTCTTTTTTAACTGTAGGGAAAGAGTTAAATAAAAAACATTTATCGATTTTACGCACAGCATACCACCATAATACCAGCCAGACGTAATGTTTCGAGAGACACTCAAATACATCATGTGCGCTGTGTATGCAACGTCTATAAGTTATGTAAAACAATTAATTGCAAACTGAAATAAATATAATTTGATTATATGGTTTGTAATTGGATGTTTTATGAGATTATAAATTTTGCGATTATTTTGCGTTTAAATTAAGAGTTTTGTAGGATCACAAAAATGTGCAACTTTTTGTTGATTTTGCATTGGATTCAGCGATCGCGGAATTGCGAACAACTAAGGGGGTCTATACTTGTATGACACCTATACTTAAGTATAGTTCCTAACCTTATCGGCCTAGAAAATAAAGCAACTTCTCATTTTCTGTTGGTCTTAGTACACAATGTAACTACAAAAGTGTCAAGTTTAAGTAGGAAATTATTGGAAATTCTTGTTTATTTTTGATCAAGATGCCAATGGTCTAATCTGATTTTAATCTGAATTCTGTATGTATTTAGACTGTTTGTATGTATATTTTTGTTTTTATGTATAGCACTTCGGTACCCATTGTGGTTGTTTGAAAATGCTTTAAAAATAAAGTTGAGTTAAATGCAATGATTTGCTAAGCAAAAAAGGTTCTGAGGGGTTGGCTACATGGATTCAGAAATGGTAAAACAGTACTAAATTCCTTTAATTATACAGTACATTGTTCATTTTCCATCCATGTACAGATTTGTGCATTTGCATTCTATGTTCACATTTCTTGTATATTTAATTTAACTGTTCAGGTCATTTCAGTGGTACATATTCAACTGTAAATTTGGGCTTGGCGATTTAGCCTAAAATCTAAATCTCAATTAATTGAACATTTTAACTAGATTACAATTAATGAACGATTATTTTATTTATTTAATGTTTTGTACAGTAAATGTGCTCACATATTACAAGTGAGAGATTTTTGAATTAAGGGTGCATTACTTGATTTTAAAATAATTGAAGTGAACACACTATTTATTATCTATGATTATTTTTTTTGAACCTCAACGCAGAACAACTGAAATGAAAACACACGCGCTGGCCACCCTCGTCACCTTTACCAAATCGAACAATCACAAAGCTTGTGCTATGTGTCGTTGTGACGTGTAGTTAAATATTTTGAGAGGTGTGCGGGTATGCAAAGACGGACCATACGCGTGTGCTTGGCAGAAGTATAATATCAGAATAATATAATAAATTTAAATCATAATAGAAGTATAAATTAGCCTTAACAGAGCGGGGTCACTTGACTCCACAAACGTTAGGGAAAGTAATTGAAAAAACTCACGTGAAAAAAATTAGAACAATTTATAGGTTCCGAATGTCGATTTCGATTAATCGCCCAACCCTACTGTAAATTCATTCCTGAAGCCATCAACATTCTGCTTGTGTGACTGTTAGTCTATGCTTTTCTGCATCAAACTCAAATCACACTGTCAGTCTATAGCACAATATTATTTTCAGTTAATGTTTTAAAAGATATATATTTTTTTATGATTCAAAGTCACTAGGATATCACTTGTCAATCTGACTGTTTTCATTAATTGGATATAGATAAATGCATACATACATAAAGGGGTTGAACAATAAAACTAAACGCCTGGTTTTAGATCACCATAGTTCATAGATGGGTGTAGGGCCTCCTTTTGTGGCCAATAAAGCATCAATTCATTGACAGATACAATTCAGTGACAGATACAAGTCATGCACAGTGGCCAGAGGGATATTGCAAGAAGAATGGCTCAGAATAGTTTCCAGGTCACTATGTGTTGCTGGTGGAGGAAAACATTTCTTGACTCGCTCCTCCAAAACACCCCAAAGTGGCTCAATAATATTTAGATCTGGTTTCTGATCTCACTTTAATGTTCATCAAACCACTCTTTCAGAAGATACAATATTTTCATGTTTTTTCTTTAGACCCTCATCACAGAGACATGTACATCAACAGCAGTGACTATCTGGCCTTACTGAACAATGAAAGACCAAATCCCAACTCTACTGGTAAAGTTTTTAAAACCTCTTGAAATTTCTGTGGCTTTGGGATCCAGAAGTTTCTTAGTTTTTCATTTACTAATTTTTGGCAATATTTCTGGTTTGTGATGTATTTTTTTTCCTTGAACAGCTTGGAAACAAAACTTCCTGCGTATTAAGAAGCTAGTACTGATTGGCGGACCTGATGATGGAGTAATCACACCATGGCAGTCAAGGTCGGGTAAAATCATCTGTTAGCTTTTTCACCTTTAAATTATATTCTCAGAAGCTTGAAGCCTGATGGTCATTTTCTGATTTTCATTGCAGAAGATTTGTTCTAATGTTTACCTCTTTTGCTTTTCAGTCAGTTTGGTTTCTATGATGATAATGAAACGGTCGTTGAGATGAAAAACCAGAAAGTAAGCATTATTTCAATTAGCATTTTTCGTAAATCCAGAGTGATGTGTTCTCTGACAACACTGGTGAATAATACACAACAATGGAGTTCTTTTTCTAACTTCGCTCTGTTTCACTAAGGGAATAGCTTTGGGCATGACCATCTACGGAAGCTTCTATGACAGCTTTTGATAGACAGGTTAACCTGAGACTATTCATGTATTCATGTACTATTCACTATTCACATGTGCTTGGTTGTATACTATATCAATAAAGTGTTTAGCCTTTTAAAAACACTGTTGTAATACATTGAGCAACTAAGCACTTTTCTTATGATGTTTTTCTACAAAAGGAAAATGCTAATTACTTCTAAATACTTCACATATAGTCTGTGTTCGTAAATGCAAGGCGAATTATGAAATCCAGGCATAACACTGTATGACAACATTTCAGATGACTGTTTTATAGCCTACAGCTAATCAATCAGTCAGATTCTGGAGTGCATTACAGTTTTAAAGAAAATTATAAATGATAAATGATCCTAAGTAAAACAAATACATTTATAAATATGGTATATAAGTATATAATTTCACTCACCTGGGAAATGGAGGCAACTTGAATGGTTTCTGAACATAAAAGTGCACACAGCATGTCATGTTGTCTGATAATTGTAGGAAATAATTCCAAAAGGCAATTGACTGTGTAAAGACACATAAAACAAAACAAAAATACGATGTTTTATGGCGAGTTCAGCGGCTAATCAGCCAGAATCAGCTAAGGTGACGAGACTGCAAGCAGCGAGACCTAGCTGTCACTCAAGTGGCCATGCCCTTAATTTTGCAGACATAGTAAAACATAATAAAACGAAAGGGATAAGTTATAAGAAAATTCACCCCCTCACAGTTGTCATGAGGGGTAATATCAGCTATATGGACCAAAACCCTCTTTTGTACTAGGCTGTAAACATGTTTTTATCAGCCTTAAAATTGGCCTATTTAGCATTGCAGTCAGAGAACATCTGGATTTCCTGGAGCCAGCTCCCAAAGGCGAGTCGATGAATTGCAGTTTCAGTTACTTCCGTATTGGCTTTACGAGGGAGAGCCGGAGGTTGCGACAACATTGTAAGGAGTCGACCTGATTTACATAGGTGAGGCGGAGCCTAGTCCCAGGTCAACCTGTCTGTCAGAGACAGACATGGCATCATATGAGTTTCAGTAGTTTGCCAGTCCCATTGTGAAACGCCTCACTCTGTTATCAAATTAACCCATCGTTTATTATACTGTGGCATCATTCTAAAATGCTTTAAAAAGCTTTGTACATCATACTCCATTTCATATCCTATAATGACAATATTTGTCCTGATATTGACTTTCTTGTACATTAAAGATATCTCTGCATTTTCCTTTGTCCAGACAATTTTCTACCCTAATCCATATTTTGCTGTAATGCAGCTGTATAATAATAGTGACAATAATGACAATATTCACCTCCCATTGGATCAGTGTTGATTCAGTTCATTCATTGTAAAGTTTATTATGAAGTTTGATTCAGCCATAGGCTTCTCTACAGAAGAAAGTAGTGTTCTGATTGTGCTAGCAACTATCACTGGAGCTCTGATCTCTTTCTTAGTTTATTTATTATTTGTCAGTTTATTAATTTTGTACCATAATTTACAACAGCAATCCAGACAATACATCACATTCAAACTATTAAAAATGTAAAAGAAAATAATTATAATATTTCAAAAGTTGTTGGAGGGAAAATCAAGGTCTCATAATGCAATTCAAAAACACAAACACATGAAGGAAAAACAAATCACAAAATAAAGAAAAATGTTCATTTACAGATATTTTTTACAGCGAGTAATCGGGACACTATACTGCCAAAAACAGACAGTACTTTGGATGAGACTGAGGTCTTTTGCTGGTTTAAAAAAAAAAAATCTCATTCTCATGGCTTCCTAACATCCTCATATCTACTAATTGGCTTCATCACTCTGTTTCTTTTTCATCAATAAGCTGCACATGGTCTATTGTTCACCTGTCAAGTGTAATGAACTTTGGTTTCAGAGAAAACTGTAAAGACCCTAAATAAGCAACTGTTGTTGTGGTAGTATTGCATAGATGATGAAGACATCAATTGGTATTTGTAATTGAGACACCAATTGGTAATTCCTACACAATTTACTAACTACATATGACACAACCTGATTCCAGCAACAAGCAATTTGTCTGACTGCACCAGATGCAGCATGACAGAAACAAAATTTCAGAAGGGTAGTATAGTGCACTGCACTCCCATCAAAATGTTAAGGTTTAATATCTAATTAATACATATTAAACCTCATTATTAGAAGTACATGCTGAGTAAGTGATTTATGGTTTGTCCTGGGTCACAGTGTCACACATTATTTCCCAAACTAGCTATATGTTAGCTAGTTATTTTATTTTCAAGAACTGAGGCATGAACTATCAGCTTCCGCCTTCATTGTGGCTATAAATGTTACGTAAAATGGCATTTAAAATCATATTAATAGCACTGAACACTGAATAAAGCACATAATCTGCAACTGAGGTGATCATTGTGATACTGGTCTATGCTGATGTGTAGCCGAGATGTCACAGAAATTGAAACTGGTTCTAAAATAGAAATTCTGCATGTTGCTGTCCCAGTTGCTTAAGACGAAAACACCTTTTAACGTGGAAAAAGATATAATTGATCATGTC